>JBBPTO010001788.1:0-13550 GCA_038094155.1 Pulveroboletus cf. aberrans
GGGGTGGCCAAAATTTTGGGGGTCCATGACCCAATAGTGACATTCACAAAATTCTGCTCGTGCAGATTGTTGCATTGGGTGCCCAACATGTTGTATATACACAATTTAGCTTGTCAAGTTAATGTTGTGACGTGCAATAATTGCACAAATAAAGTTGTCGTGTTTGCTTGTCCGCAACTGTAGCAGTTTCAAACTGCCTAACTGTGGCGTGGGAGTATCACGCACCAACCGAGGCTCCTTCCCTGGCAGGGCTGAAATGCTGATGATCACAGAAGCTTGAAATATCTATGATCGTTAACGACTCTGAACCATCTCCAAGGTGATTTCTACTCCATTCTCAGCCAGTATGCAGGGGACCACTATTTTTCCGTCCGGGAAGGAACTTAGAGACCAGGAAGACTAGGTACACTACCGATTCACAACGACCTGTTCAAGATATATTACACCAAGGACTAATTTCGACAGACGTACCACTGGTAGGGGCTGAAGGAGGCTTTGATGACGATAGAGGGACACCATGCAAGGTCCGCCGATGATACTTTCTTGACTGTCACAGCTTCGCGTTCCCCCATCTCATGATGCCCCTTCATCAAGCAAAGGCTTGGAGAGGGACCTTGGCGTGGAATGATGGCCACACAACGATGAAGTGGATTACTGTGCGACGATGTCTGGTATGGATGATTCTAACATCCAGATGACTTCGTGTAGCTTTGACGTTAGAAACGCCGGACGTGGGATATAAATTCTGGACATGCCTATCTTTACTCACTGTCCCATGGTCAAGGCATAGCAGCGGTCCGATGATGAACCGGCCCTCGTTCAGATGAGGCGTCTATCGCGTGCCTTCGCACTCCCTCATCTGCATTCACCGGGCACCATCAGAAGACGTGCCCGACAAATCTGTAGAGCCACTCGCATCCGCACCATGGCGCTCTTCGTCGCCGAGTTAAGAACTTGGTGAAGCAGGTAAAACTTCACTGTAAGGTGTCTTGGAACCGCGGCGCAAACCCGTTGACTCGGAGAAACCAATGATGTTCAGCTGTGAATCGCAACACACGCGCGGTTCAACGACAAAGCTAATCTCTTTGGCATCCGCACGCTATCCTATCCTGGAAGCCCGCCAACTCTAACGGCGAACTTGAACGAATGGAAGACGTCTATGGGGCAAAGGATATGCACAGGATGGGTCTCAAGCGACTATCGATCGATGGAATAACGGCTGAGCAGAGGAGCTGTATTGACGAGTTGTGAGATAGTTCTCGGTCTGTATCATGGCCAGCTCGAATGTTTTACGCTTGACCAACTGCTGAAAAGCTCTCAGCGAGTCAAACCGGACCCTCGTGACGTTGTGACCACGAGACTCACCCATTTACGTCGACGGTCGGCGTGCTACCCTACACCCGCGATACTTGTAGTTTGTAGCACAATGCAACATTCTTTCAACCGACACGCAGTGCGAAAGAACTGACCTTTGCTTACTAGGTACCACGTACATCAGAAATCAGAGTCTGCATCAGCCCCCAATAGCTTGAGTTGCAGCCAAAGCCCGACCCTCTCCTGGTGTGACATCTGCGATTGCAATTGCAGACATATCCGCGTTTTCACCACTAATGTGTCTTGAAAACATACCAAATCCGGAGTCAATCCCTTACCCGTCATCATGCATCATGGTGGTCACATTCATACAATTCTCGGAGTACAGACCATTGTGTCATGGGTGTGGTGATACGGAAATGAGGATCCTGCATCTTTATCATCATCATTGCACAACACAGGGCTCAAGATGTCTATGCTGCAAGGCACAAAAAGTTTCAAACCTTTCAAACTACTGTGATTCTTCCGATTATTTGGTGCCTTGTCTCGATCCTGGAATTACAATGACTCTGGCATAGGAGAACAAAATCTCTAAGTAAAGTGGTTTCCTTTGCGAATGAAAACTGTGAGCATACCTTGTTTGGACAGGTAGTTTGAATACTTCTGTAGAATCTTGTCTTACGAAACACCCCTTTTTGGAACCGAATAAGTTGGGAAAATATCAGAACAGCCTCGTTCTTATATCCTAGTCAGGGTGATGTTGATGGCTACTTAAACTTTATCCTTTCCCGCGACCCCAACGTTCAACTACTACGGTCCTGGTATTGACCTCTCGTTCGCGCATACGCTGCGGCAAACTACATGCGCAAACTGACTGAAAACAAACGTTCAAGACTAACTTCAAGTCATGACGATGCGTGGTATAGAGTGCAGACCGCTACTACTTGCGACAACAAAGGCCAGCTTGAATGCCACGAGATCTCGAGCGCGACACGCTATGGTGTACTCGCTGCGTTGTGTGTGGGGACATTTCTTTGTGTGGGCCTTGCACATGATCGACTTGGTGTCGGTACTGACGGTAGCTCTAGTATCTGGATCGTATGTCGCGTAGTATTACGAAGCGCCACCCCGATCATTACTGATAGTTGAAATCTTGCGTAGAATCGACGGTAGCCACCCGTATGATGCTACTACCAGCTGGGAGATCATTCATACCTTACGAACAGCATCATTAGTGCTACCCACCATCTCATCCGAATTCAAGGCGTTCAACCAAGCCGGTTGGATCGGCACCGCGTACGCCCGGCTTTCCAATCTTTGTGCAACCACACTCATCCGCGTGTCCCTTCAGTCATCTACTATCTACTTGCACTTTCACCCCTCTTTACGGCCGGCTCTGCGTAATCCTCGGTCGACGAGGTGCTTGTCAAGTTGCTCTAATCGCAACTGCCCTCGGCACTCTCTTTTGCGGGACATCAGTAGTATGGTCGAACTAGTCGTTGCGCGGTTCGTGCGTACGTCTCCTCATCTCTTCCTTGGTTGTCGCATGGATCACTGATGTTTTATGCCTGTTTCTGGATGCCCAGATAGCAGGTATGGGTGGAAGGGCTATGCTGTTGCTTGCCGCGTATGTTTGTTCCCTTGCTGTACAATCCAACTGATCAACAAACCTGCACGACCCACCCATCCAGGATTGTCACGGCAGACATGTACAGTGTCCGGGTATGTTCATAATGTTT
Source organism: Pulveroboletus cf. aberrans (assembly GCA_038094155.1). Lineage (NCBI taxonomy): Eukaryota > Fungi > Basidiomycota > Agaricomycetes > Boletales > Boletaceae > Pulveroboletus > Pulveroboletus cf. aberrans. The sequence goes on from JBBPTO010001788.1 coordinate 3,054, forward strand.
GGTTTCGCCATGCTATCATTTACTTGACCCGATGATGGATCGACCATTAGGAGCATGGATTACCTCAGGCTTTCCACTACTTCGCTTCTGGAACAAGACTGCCCTCTGCCGCTCCACTTTTGTGCTGATTGTAATATATAGCTCGCCATGGGTCTTGGTGGACCATTCGGTTGAGTTATGAATGGTCTGTATGTCATCCTTGTTAATGTTTCGATTTACTTGAATGTGGCGAGCCGCGTTCCTATTTCAGGTTCGTGCCTTTATTCTAGTAATGATCCTCATCGCAAATACATTGCAGTACGGTACACCTGTGCCTATCTTTCCTTTCTTCTTCGGTCAATTATCTGAAACCGTTTACAAGGGTCAAGGTCAAAGCACGAGAGAAGTGTTATCCAGAATCGACTTTGAGGGATGCTTTTCCCTCATTTGTATGGTTGGTATCATTTCATGAACATTCCCTGCGTTTGTGTGATTGTTTTATGCTTAGATTGGATCATCGCTTTTATGGCTCGGCAAGAAATTTAACGAAGATCTTCCCGTGCGTCATGCTCATTGCACCGTTGTATCCCTTCTTCACATCCTTCGCAGTGGTCGGACAACCAAGTCATCATTCCCCTGTCTCTCTCCTTCGTCTCCCTCGTCCTTTTTCTCGTCATTGAATGTTTTCTCGCACCCGAACCTATCCTTCCTCCATCACTCTTGAGCCAGAAAGTACCAGTCCTAGTATCTCTCAGTAATTTTTTCGTGTCCGCATGCAATTACGCAGTGATATATTTCTTCCCTCTATGATTCTAAACAGTAGCGCTGGACAGTGCATCCGTCGCGGGTACGTGCACATCTTGTATTTTCATATTGGTTTCGCCGAAGCTGACGGGTTGCCTTTGTTATCGAATATTGACTGTTGTCATATGGCCTTGGTCTCATACAGGGCTCCATCTGTTCCCGGATAGTCTGGCGATGGGTTTTGGTTCCTTGTTTTCGGGGTATGTCTTCTCATTTGTATCGCAACTTTCTGTATCTGTCGACTCTGGTTGCACCATCCAGCTGGCTCATGCACCGCACGGGCGAATACAAGACAATTAACCTCATTTTTGGCGCCTTTCCATTTTGTGGTCTTAAACCCATCTTGCTGCGCGAGGACTCGGGGTTCGTGCAAGAATGGTTTAGCATCATGCCGATAGGGTTTGGGTCCTCCTTTGTTGTGCAGACGACGTTAAGTACGTACCACGTGTATTGTTCTTGTGTAAAGGAGTGGCCGCTGATAACAGCTTGTTGGTTACGGTGGAATTGCAGGCACACTAACCAAGTACGTCGGGCCGAGGCGTACAACGGGATGGAATTATAACATGTATATTGACAGAGTCCCAGATGGCATTCGGAATGGCATTCGCCCAACTGTTTAGAGGGCTTGGTGAGTCTCTGTTCACCCAGACAGGTGTGTCATCTGTTTGGGACCTCCCTGACGCAACAGCGGTAGGGCAAACGTCTGGTGTAGCCATCGCCTCTCCCGTGTTCCAAAAACGGCTCGAGATTGAACTCCGTCGCCGTATCCGTCTTCCCAGTGCCGAAAAGGTGCGCATTTATTTCTTCTTGTTGGTGATGCAGGGGTGATTGACGAGCTCCAAGATCATCGCCGACGTCCGACACTCGCTCACGCTCGTTACCACTCCCAGATCCACTTCAATGCGACGTGCGCGATGCCTATGCTGCCACTCTGAGGACGGTGTTCATCATCGCGGCGTGTTCGACGTTGGCGGCGTACCTCATCCGATTGCGTGTAGGCCTCTCTTTTTTTGTCTGGCCTGCTTCCCTTACGCCGCGGTTGTTGATCGTATCTTAGATCCCGGAAAAGACGCTGAAAGAACATACTACAGGGTCTGCGCGCGAGTCTGACGGATATGCGGTCGAATGTGGGTGATGCATGCATCCTGTCAGTGGACAGTTCGGTCATTCTTGTACCAGACACTCTGAAGAAAGAAGGGGGGTAAATCGCCCTTATGCAATGATCGATGCCAAATTTTACAGTTTGTGTGTATTCCTAAATAGACAGGCGTGGTGAGTATTAGCGTTGGCCATGGACGTACTTGTCCGATCGTATTGGATGGAAGGAATTGGGTCGGTGGACTGTCACAAGACACACAATGAGCTCGGTTCTTTTCCTCAAAGTCAACTTGGTTCGTCACCGAAATGCGTGCATGAAACACAACACAAGACAACGATGAAAACTTGTCTGCGGTATCTACCCATATTTTCCAGGGTGACGCCTCATAAACCGACGTGAATAAAAGGAACCCAAGATAAGTACGGTGCACCTGAGGTGCGTAGCTGCTCGATTGCATGGTGCAATGCTTCAGCAGCGTCCTTGCTGTCGGGCACCTTGCCGTCCCGGAACAAGTATTTATATACCTCCTCTGTTATCCTCGGCGCATCGCTATCCAGGATCGTCCACATCGTTGCGATCACACCTCCGTATCCCGCGAGACACATTCCTGCAGCGATATGGACAGCTTCTTCGGAGAGCTCCTCGTCCCCAGTTGCGGTTTGGCATGCAGAGAGGAATGCAAGACCTCCTTGAGGACGTGACAACCGAACGATGTCCGAGACCTTCAGGCGTTGACCGTCAGCCAGCAGGAGGCCGCTGTCGAGGGGATTCGTACGGTCCTGAATGCCGTGACATGCAAAGTGAACCCAGTTCGTATGTTGCATCTTCTCCAACGCGTCCTCAACGGTCCCATCCGCTTCCTGGAGGCCGACGAATGGCGTCGAGGAAGTTAGCTCTCTGATAGCGTCCATTTCTTTTTCCACCCCTGTCAAGCGAGGTGCTCCGTCCGTACTCGGCTGGGAGACAGCAAGAAAGCGAACGTTCGGTGAGGTCGTCTCCGAACCTTGTTGAGTTGGCAGCTCAAGGGCAGTTACACTTGAAATGTAGGAAGAGACAACAAAATCAGAAAGTTTAGGCCCAGCATTATAATGACCGGCTGCATGGATGGGAAGGAATGTAAACGGTCCAGTCGGACACCAGAAGATGCGTTGGGGTTTAGAACCTGGTGTCTATGTTTCCGTCAACCATTCTGAAAAATGCCTTTGACTTGAAGTTCACCCACCGAGAAGCCGAGAACGTCAAGTATCGGTTTAACTACGGTATCCCACAGGTATGGGAGAATCGATCCGAACACCTGCTCTGGCTTCATGCCTTGAACTCTTGCGCCTCTGCTGGATTGATTGGGTAAAATGACACGTCCTTCAAGTTGGAGCAATTTTTTCAGCCGTACTTGCATGTGTGCAAGCTGATTGTGACTGGCGTTCGGGAGCGGGACGTGGACGACGCCATTAGAACTGAGCACCAGCCCATCACATCTATATTCACTGGCGTTCAGAAAAACGATTGGTCCCATGTGCGCAAGAGAAGTGAGTTGATCGACCGTCTTCGGACGCAATAAGTGTTCGAAGCCGGGTAGACTGCGAATCTGCGCGAGCAGGTTCTCCCGCGAGATAGCAATTCCATGATGATGTTGTGCCTCTCTCTCCAACGACCTGTTTGTCCTATCATTTCGATCGCTTCTTACTTCAGTCATGGTACCTCTATCTCTAGCTATAGCATGTTCGAGTTGATGAGATAGGTGCTCGAATTGAATGGCAATTTCTGGGTGTACGTCACGGAGGTCATCGATAGGTGTGCGAAGCTGCGAGAGCTGATTCCACACGACGGAACGACCTTGCATGAGCCACTCTATAGCTAGCTCAGGTTTGCAGGCGTCAAGAGCAGCAGCAGCAGCGTTGCATGCCATGATTCCAGCTTCAAGAAGCTCATGGTGGCGATCATGGAGGGACAATCCCATCCACGCCAGTTGTGGAAGAAGACCAACGGCGATGGTGTACGCATCCAAGAGAGACTGGGAGTCATGTCCAGAAAGTCGAGTGCACTGGATCCAAACTTGGGATGCTTCAAAGCGATGTCGAGATGGACCAGAGTAGTCCTGAGCTGCTTGGGAAGAATATAGAGTGGCTTTCTGAAGGTCAAGATCTGAAGGGTCACCAGAGCATCGGAATCGTTTCAGAAGTGAACGAGCAAGAGAGCCTTTCAAGAGAGCTTTGTGTGAGTGGTTATCAGGCGTGAGCCGTACAGCATCCTGATTCATGGATATAGACTTCTCAAGACCAGCGACATCCCCAGAGCATGCATGATGCGCAAAGTAACAGCGGCCAAGGTTGGCCAAGTACAAAGGTACATTGGGATGACCCTCGGGTAAAAGACGCAGAGCCTCCTCGTGCCGCGATATGGATTTCTCCATGTCTGAGGGATCCCTCGTGCATAGATAGCGAGTTAATAGCAAGTGCCCTAGGTTGTTCAACTTCAAGGCTTTCTGTGGATGATCACCAGGCGTGAGTCGCAATGCATCCTCTGAGATTGATATAGATTTGTCTAGATCAGTGACATCCCCAAAGCGCTCATACCGCATCGACAGCGACATGCCGAGATTATTGAGAGGCCAAGGCTTGTCCGGATGGTCATCGGGGGTGAGCTGTACTGCTTGTTCGGAAACGGATATAAACTTCTCCAGGTCAGTGACATCTCCGAAACGCTGATATCGAGCCGACAGCGAATGGCCAAGGTTACTTAGCCATATGGGTTTTTGTGGATGGTCATCAGGCGCGAGCAGGACCGCGTCTTCTTGCAGTGATATCGACTTCTCTAGGTCGATGACATTGCCGCGGCGCTCGTACAGTGTCAAGAACGAATGGCCGATACCGCTTAAACGTAGTGGCTTCTCTGGATGATCATCAGGCGTCAACTGCACCGCATCCTCGCGACTTGATATTGACCGTTCCAGGTCAAGAACATCTCCTAGGCGCTCAAAGCGAATCAAGAGAGAGCGGCCGAGGTTGCTTAACCATAAGGGTTTCTGTAGATGGTCACCAGGCGAGAGCTGCAAAACTTCCTCTGAGATTGATATGGACTTGTTTAGATCAGCGACATTTCCCAGCCGCTCAAAGTGGGTTGACAGATGCAGGGAAAGGTTGTTTAACCTCACCAACTTGCTGGGATGACCATCGGGCGTAAGTCGTACTGCGTCTTCAGCGATTGATATGGATTTCTCTAGGTCAGAGATATCCCCGAAGCGTTCGTAGCGAGCTGAGAGTGAAAGGCAAAGAAGGTTTAGCAATGAAGATTTATCTGGATGATTGTCCGGTATAAGCTTTGCCGCGTGTTCGTGTCTCGAGATAGATAACTCTATGTCTGCGACATCCCCGAAGCGCTCATAGCGAGCTGAATATGAATTCCCAAGGCTGGTCAGCAACAACGGCCTTTGTGGGTGACCGTCGGGCGTCAGGTGTACCGCATCCTCATGCACTGATATCGATTTGTTCAGGTCGACGATATCTCCCTGGCGTTCATACCGAGTGACGAGCGAGTTGCCCAGGTTGCTTAACCACGACGGCCTGTCCGGATGATCGGAAGGGGTGAGTTTCACCGCATCCTCTTGCACCGATACTGATCTCTCCAAATCATCGATATCTCCAAACCGCACATAACGTGCTAAGAGCGAGCGCCCGAGGTTGCTCAAATACAAAGGTATGTCCGGGTGACCTTCGCATGTGAGATGCACTGCATCTTCGTACCGCAATACGGATTTCTCCAGATCTGTGAGATCTCCATTACGCTGATAGCGAGTCAACAACAAGTGTCCGAGGTTGCTCAGCCTTGAGGACTTCCGTGGATAATCATCAGGTGTGTGTAGGACTACATCTTCTGAAATCGATATGGACTTGTCTAGATCGGCGACATCGCCGAAACGCCCATATCGACTTGACAGAGACAGGCTGAGGGTATTGAGGCGCAAGAGCTTGCCTGGGTGACCATCGGGCGTAAGCTGCACCGCATGCTCAGAAAGGGATATATGGTTCTCTAGGTCGGCCACATCCCCGAAGCGCTCATAGCGAGCCAAAAGTGATTGGCAAAGATTGCTTAGGGATATGGGCTTGTCTGGATGATCATCGGGTGTGAGACGCACCGCGTCCTCGCGCACCGTTATGCACTTCTTCAGGTCGACGATATCTCCAAAACGCTGATAACGAGTGAAGAGGGAATTGCCCAGATTGTCTAGTGCTGCGGGCTTGTCTGGATGATCACCAGCCATAAGGCACACCACATTCTCAAATGTTGATATAGAGTTCTTTAAATCCGCTTCCACTCCAGAGCGACCATAACGAGTCAAGAGCGATGTGCCAAGATTGCTTAATAAAGAGGGTTTGTCTGGATGCTCGTCCGGTGTAAGCCTTACAGCGTCTTCCCGCCCCGATATGGCTTTCTCCAGGTCGGAGGTACGCCCGAAGCGCTTATAGCGAGCTAAGAGAGAGTGGCATAGGCCGTCAAGACGAGAGGGCTTGCCTGGATGGTCGTCAGGTGTGCGCCGCACCGCTTCCTCGCTACTTGATATGGCGTCCTCCAGGTTAACAATATCCCCAAAGCGTTTATAGCGCAACGAGAGGGACTGAGCCAGCCCATTCAACCATAAAGGTTTGTGGGGATCAACATCAGGCGTGAGCCGTACCGCGTCCTCCCTCGTTGTTACCGACTTCTCCAGGTCACAGACATCTCCGAAACGCTTATAGCGAGTCAAGAACCAAAATCCAAGATTGTTTAACTGGATAGCTCGGACTGGATCACTGTCAGATATCAGCTGCAGCGCATCATTCAGTGTTGATAGCGTGTCCTGCAACTCGACGCCACCTCGGTGCTGCTCGCCTGCTGAGATCCAGTTCTCGTAGTCATTTGACTGCTCAAACGCATCGACGGGGTTTTCCTGGGTGCACTGTTTTATAACCTCGATCTTTGGGGATACCTTCTCCAAATAGACAAAGTAAGCGATACGTTCAAATAGAATATAGAGCAAAATAGAGAAGAAATCGAGCCCTAAGATATCGAGAACACACTTCAATGTCTCACTCACATTTTCTGCTTCACTCCGATCGTCGTTATATCCATTCTTTGAGGCCTTCACCCGTTGCGTCGACTTCGACTTCACACCATTGCCTAGTACGACTTGTATTGCTGCGCGGCATGCATGACTATCTTCCAGTGAAACACCCAGCACATCGGAGAGGATTGTATTAGCCTCTATCCCATCCGCCTCGCTGTTCTTCATTCGAGAGCGAGTCTGCAGAGCTATCGCAAGACCAAACAATGCAAGTGGATAATCTGCATGGTCATGAGGCCGTCGACGAACCACGGTTCGATATAGGTCAACCAGAGTGTCCAGATCGGAAGGCACATCGTTTACTTGGCAATGGACCAATCTGGAGGTAGCCAAGTTGAACAGGACGGCGTCCAGACCAGGATGATTTAGCGGGCACACAGCTCGTGCGCGATCAAAATGTTTCATAGCTTCGTCAAGATATTTGTCCTCCTGAAGATTGCGGTAGCGAACGAATGCATGATGACCCTCTTCAGTCAACTCCTCTAGCAGGAATGCCCTGGAGTCCGAGTCAAGCGTCTAGTCATACATTAGCATCAGCCCAATGTTGGATTAGCAGAATGCCTCACGTCTGGAGAAGAAGTGTAACCACTTCGACCACAAGCACCCCTCTCAATCTTGATCTCCAGAGATGCAGGTGAAGAGACGGTGATGTCGTTTTGTTCTAAAATTTTTATGACTACGGAAGTATCAAGCAGCCCGGACAATCGATGACTTGCATTACTCCTTCCAGTGTCATCGAGGTAATCATCAACGTCGAGTTCGAATTTGCAAAGGGCCTCTCCTTGCATCGAATCTGGGGGGTCGGACGAGGCAAGTACCAGCAGGGATATCCTCGAGGCCCGCTTCGAGGGCCTTCGGCTTGTTTGAACGAACAACGACTCGGATGAATAATGTGAACACTCACAGCAGGATCGCAACATCCCATTCAAGCACATCGTTTCCTACTGACACTGACTTGTTTGAAGTCCGATCGTTCATGTCATCGCCCTTTACCCGGACATAATACAAACCGACAGGTATACCACCCGGATTGACAGCAACATTTGTTATGCGAATATCTGCCCCACATATCAGCGAACATTCAAGACCGAGGAGAGGACTTACGGCTGATCAAGATGTCTTCCGATTTATCCTCAACAAAGGACTTGGAAGGATACTTTTCAAGTTGCATACCCGGCTCATCCCATCTCTCATCCTCCTGGGGATGATCTGGCAGCTGCATCTGAGTGTTAGATTGCTGGTCCACCCATATATTCAACGTGGGAAGGGTAGAAAGGTGAACGGGAAACTTCGCCGCGTCGGGTCGCCCGATTTGTGCTGACTCGATTTCGTACTGATGATCACTGATGCTTGAAATATCTATGATCATTAACAGCTCTAAAACATCGCCAGGGTGGATTTCTACTCCATTCTCAGCCAGTACGCTGGAGACAACTATTTTTTTTTTCCGTCCAGGAAGACTACCAAGTCACACATTAGCAAATTCAGAGTGAGCTGTGCAGTGCAGTGCAGTGCTGTGCAGCTGTCACAGTGTCACAGAAAGGTCCCCCCCTGCACAGTCACCTCACAGAGGCTACAGTGCTGTACATATTTGGTAATCCTGTGTAAAACAGCAAAAGGACTCCGGAGTGTAGTCCTATGCAAGAAATAGGGGTGTGAGTGTATATCTCAACCCAAGGGGATTGCAAAGAAAGGGAAAAGGCTCACTAGACATCCACAGGACACTGGAAAACAAGAGTCTGGCTTCCCCCCATTCAGTAGGGCTAGGAAACCAACTATATTTGCAGGACTTGAGGGGAACTTGTAGGGAAATGTAGGAAAAAGACTAGGGAACCAGACTTAAAGGCTTGGGAATGATGGTGGTGGATTGCACACTGTCTAGGGACAAAGTCCTAGATACAAAAGTCTAATCCAGGCATACCTGAATGATGTATAGTAAAGGAAACATGAAAAAGGCAAAAACCCGACTGAACCTGGAGTGCAGGAATGGTTTTCAAGGTGTGGAAACACCAGGACCTGTGCATGGGAACTTGGGTCTGGACATCAGGTTCAAAACTAACCTTTGGACTTCAAGGCTTGACTCAGGTTGGGATGAACAGCAGTGGAACAGTCTTGAGTTTGGTAAGAGCACTGGATAGGGGCTATTGGACCATGGGAAAACTCCAGATATCACTGTAGGGAACTCCAGTTTCCTACACCTGTATGTACTGTAATATTGGTACAGGCTATCAGCTTGGTACAGACATGTACAGTCTGCTTCAGTAATCTCAGCTCAAATTCATTCCAGTGACTTCATGGTATAGAAAATGAATCTATTTTGTAAAAGCTACATGCTAATAAAATACATAATTTCCATTGTGTGGTCATGATTCCATTGTCGTTGTCATGTTCACATTGTCACCATTGCTGTAGTGGTTGTGGTCACATCGTCCTGGCTGCACCACAGTTGTCATTGCAGTCCTGCCATCACCATTATATTTGCATTGTGGTCACAGTTGCAAGCCCTGTATTACATTGCTGTCATCATGTCATCTTGGCTGTGCCCCCATCACTGTTGTCATCATGTTTGCACCAGGATCACAGTTGCAAACCCCATGTCATGTCACTATTGTTGTGTCATCACAACCACACTGTTGCTGTCATGGTTGCACTTGCCTTTGCTGCACCAGCACCACCACAGCTGTAGTCACATCATCACATTGTCATGGTCCTGCCATTGTTGTTGCCATGCCATTTTCATATTGGTGCAGTCATGTTGTCTTGGCTGCACTGCTGCTGCCATATCTGTTGTTGCGGGCCCACCATCATTGTCATGTTCATGTTGGGGTCACAGTTGTGAGCCCCATATCATGTTGCTGTCATTGTGTCATCTTGGCTATGCTGCCACTGCCATATCCATTGTTATGGGCCTGCCATCACTGTCATGTTCATGTTGGGATTGCAGTTGCAAACCCTGCATCACGTTGCCATTGTTGTGTCATCTTGGCTGTGCTGCCACTGCCATATTCATTGTTGTGGGCCTGCTGTTACCATTGTGTTCATGTTGAGGTTGCAGTTGTGAACCCTGCATCACGTCGCTGTCATTGTGTCATCTTGGCCATGCTGCCACTGCCATATTTGTCGTCACAGGCCTGCCATCACCATCATGTTTGTGTTGGGGTTGCAGTTGCAAGCCTCACATCATGCTGCTGTCATCATAGTCATGATGTCACCATTGCCATGCTGTGGCTATGGTGGTCATGGTCATGCCATCTTGACCACTGCCACTGTTGTGGTTGCATTGGCCTGGTCCTGCCACTGCTGTTTGTGTTCATGTAGCCATCACATCAAGGTGGTCAGCATATTAATGTTGCTGGTGGCCTTGGTGTGGTTGAGTGAGAAGGACTGGGAAGGGGGTGTGTTGTGGCCAAGAGTGTTGATGCTGCTAACACCATTTCATGGTCATGTGCCAGTGACATGTCACACCTTGGCAAAAAAAAGCTAAGTCTGAAGCCATTAAGAAATAAATAGTAGACTT
>JBBPTO010001789.1:0-13546 GCA_038094155.1 Pulveroboletus cf. aberrans
ACGCCACACAATATCGCTTAACTCCGGTTCCTGACATTATGCTGTCAGACAATGCAACCACCACTCTCAAGTGTCCTGTTCTCACGGGCCCTTCAAATTTCCATATTTGGAAACTCCGGATCACCGAAATCCTTCGCCGCCAAAATCTCCTCACCGTCGTCCTTGGGTCCGACCCAACTCCTACGAACTCCGGTGCTATCTCCGAAATCGCCTCTCCTGACATTGACACATGGACAGAACGCGATGATGAAGCATTCGGAATAATTGTGGATCATATATCCGATGACCTCCTGCTCCTAACGCAGGAATACACCACCTCCGAGGCGATCTACACCACCCTCCTTAAACTCCACGAGGTCTCGAGCAATCACTCCAAGCCCACTCGTGCTCACTCCGGAAACTCCGCATCCTCTGACATCTCCGCTGGCCGCTCCGAAACCACACAGCGCGCCCAGATCACAAAATCTTCCTTTGGACAATGCTCCGGAGGAGGAGGAGGAGACATACCCGGAGCTGTCCAAAGCAACCCGCCGTGGACCTCCAACACTTCTGAGACCTCTGGGATTTCCGCTGACTGCTCCAACAAGCCAACGAAGTCCCACTCCAGGCAACGCCCAGGAGGAGGAGGAGGAGCATTACCTGGACCTGCCCGAAGCACCCCTTCGCAGGCCTCCGACATCTCCGACCCTTGCTCTGCAGGTACCTCCAGACCCGCACTTCAATCCTCTGAGGACTCCGCCACATCCGCTGGCTGCTCTGATGCAGCATGGCACGAACGGCTCACAAAGTCCCACTCTGGACACTGCTCCGGAGGAGGAGGAGGAGAAACATCCGGAGCTGTCCACAGTGCTCCCTTGCAAGCGCACCTTGCCTCCCATCATCAGTCGTCTCCCACAGGCACTTCCAAATGTGCACTCACACCCTCCAAGGACTCCGGTCCCTCCACCGACTGCTCCGAGACGGTACAGCCTAAGCAGCTCACCAACTCCGACTCTGGACACCACTCCGGAGGAGGAGGAGGAGCAACACCCGAAGCGGTCCAGAGCACTCCACCACGAGTCTCTGAGGCTACTCGTTCACCATCTCCAGGCGACTCTGACGTCGCCCCAAACTCACCCGAAACGATGCCTCTCCTCAAGACCTTGCGTCTTCCATCTCCAGTCCACTCCGACTCTGGACGCATTACCTCCGGCCGCTCCAGCCACTCTACTGGTAGCTCCACAGCCCAGCAGAACCAGTGCACAGAGTCACACTCTGGGCAATGCTCCGGAGGAGGAGGAACAGGAAGAACATCCGGAGCTACCCAGAGTACTCCTCTGCCGGCCTCCGAGGCCGTTCGCTCACCATCCCCGGCCGACTCTTATGTCGCCATATATTCACCCGAGACTCAGCGTCTCTCCAACTCTGGTCCCCACTTCTCCGACACTCCGCGTGCCTCACCTCCAGAGCGTTCCAACTCTGCAGCCAAGTCCTCTCCGCACTCCGGACGCTCCAAGCGCTCCGACTGCACTGACCGCACCAACCACGCTGACTGCTCCAGCAAGCCGTCCTGGTGGTGCAAACACCACGAAAGTGCAGGCCACGACACAAAGGACTGCCGTGCGTACAAAAGTTGGAAGCTGACTCTCAAACAGAGGAAGCACACACAAACGACGACTCCGGACCGGAGCTCTGCACCTCCGGAGAGGGCGAACATACTCATTGAAGCCCGTCTCCCCCGCTCACACACAAGCTCGGAGCACACCTCCACAGCTCCGGAGAGGGCTAACCTACTCAGAGAAGTTCCTTTCCTTCACTCACATTCTCCGGAAAACAACTCCACGACTCCGGAGCGGACCGACATACAGTCCAAGGTCCCCTCACGCAAACCTCGCACCGTCCATGCTCGCATCATGTCCGAGACCATGTCCAACATCAAATGCAGCGCAGTCATCAACTCCGGCGCCGCCTCTCACATGGTACCACACCGCGCCGCTTTCCACACTTACTTGATCCTACTCCCGCCTTGTCCGATCCGACTCGGAGATGGTTCCACTGCACACGCCGTCGGAACTGGCACCGTACAACTCCATTCCGTGGTCCGAGGCACCACACATACCATTTCCCTTCACAATGTCCTGCACGTTCCAGAGCTCCCACACTCCATCATCTCTGTCGAGCAGCTGACCCAAATCGGTTTTCACACCATCTTTCCAACCGGCGCCACTGCCTGCTACATCCGCAACGGTCCCGACAGCGTTATGCACGGATGGCACTCTGGAAGTCTGTACCACATGTCCATCACACTGCTCCGGACTCCGGACACTCCGGAGCGCTGCCACATTGCAAAGTCGACCTCCGGACCACTCCCTACTCCTGTCACCCCTTCTTCCACAGGTTCTCGCAAGTCTCCGACTCCGGCTCCGCTCCCTCGACACACACAACCAAGGTTCAGTGGGAGGGTCTCACACCCGACCACTCGCGACGAGCAACACACTTCGGACCAGACGAAGAAGATGGCTCCACCACGCCGTACGCCCAGGAAGCAGTGGGAGCACTGTCCTCCGATGTCCTCCGGATCTCCGCCCATCTCCAGACCCGAACGATCAACATCTCCCGACTTCATGCCACTCTCAGCTCCATCATGGCATACGCTCAAGAAGCAGTGGGAGTATCGATCTCCGATCTCCTCCGGCACTCTGCCGATCTCCTCTGGCCCTGCGCCATCACCACCTTCCAGCTCCACGCCATTATCGTCCTCCGGCTCCACGCCGACACCACTTCAACTGACACCTTCAGCATCCACGTGACTCCAATCCATGCGAGTGGGAGTGTCAAAATATATAACTCCTCCAAGGTCCTCCGACTTACTCCGGACCTGTTCCGCTCAACTCCGAAGCTTTCGCCTACCAAGTACAACTCCTGACTCCAGAGTTATTCGGAGTTGACCCGATATTCAGTAACGTCCTTTTTCTTTTCAGACCTCTCATTTCCTATTCCGGACATTACATCAGAGTTACATCGGAGTTCATGCGCTCTGATCTCCGTCACTATTTAATGTGTCCGCTTTCGTAATTACTCTCTCAGTTGTTCCACTACCACTGTGCAACTGAGTCAGGGTATCTCTACCCCTCCATAGCATACAGATTTTGACAAGTACCCATATCCATAATCCATGGTGGATAACCCATACCCATGCAGATCCCTACAGGTGATGCTGAATCTGTTGAATATTTCGCATAGACATATTAGGTAGCTTACATAAGCATACCTTACATCGGACAGTAGCTAGTTTACCTAGTCCTCAGTGACTTACTGAGGACATACAGGTTACCTCAGTAAGAGAGGATTAACAGAGTTCTACAGAATCAGAGTCCTAGTGAATGAACATAAACATATAGTTAGGTCACCACCTCTTTATCTCTGCATTCATACTCACCCAACCCAGTCTCAGGTGACACCAAGTTGGAGTCCCAGCGAACGAACATAAACATATAGTTGGGTCACCACCTCTTTATCTCTGCATTCATGCTCACTCAACCCAGTCTCAGATGACTCCAAGTTGGAGTCTCAGCAAACGAAATTTCCACATCTTTTATGCTTGGACAAGACCCAGTACAGATAGATACTCAGGTCACCACCTCTTTATCCTTTGTGCTTATGCCCACAGTGACTCACCTCAACCCAGCCCCAGACAATGAGGCTTCAGTCTTACAACAGCAGAGTGCACCATCGAGTCCTTGGAATGCCTGTACCTCAACGAACACCTTGTGCTCTGTAATAGTATGCAGAACCCCAGTTCACCAACAAGGGCTGCATCTCTGTGGCATCAAGGCTGCGGGGTTGTTTTCAAACATGTTGAATCATTTTCAATGTTTGTTATAGACTTCGTCATGCACAAAGAAACATCCTCTAATTACTATTTTTTTGTTACTTGCAACATGTTTTGCGTACGAGTATTTCAACCCGTCCGCACACTATCACGAGATCAGAATGATGAATTGAAGTATAAAATCAGGCACGAAATTCCTTGAACTCCAATGAGAGGGTAGTGTAAAATATGAAAAACGCGGTGTCATGAAACGCAAAAGCGCGGCCTAAAGTATGAAAAACGCGGTGTGCTGCGGCTGAAAAACGCGGCGGGAATAAATGTGCGTTTGTAACATCATATGCGCGACCCGGCACGTGACGCTGGAGCCAATCGGCCGCCGCACCGCACGTTTGTTTCCCGACATAAGCGGGGATTGAATTATAACGAGAGACCGATATCAGCGCAAGTGCGCCGGTCATTTCGGTTCTCCTGGTTGTGACTTGCGATGATCCTCCTGGTTTCAACATCCGGTGTTCGCTTGCAGGATTAACGCCGAGGTACGCAATCATGGCACTATGTACATCCCCGTATAACACTGTCAACATGCTTTCCACACGCCCTTGCTCGTTGGTTCGGTGTGAGGACGCGTTTTGTAACGATCACGCCCTAGATCATTGTTGATCAAAGCAATTAGGGTTTTTGAAACTCCCCTACACACAAAGGCGCTGCGGAGGACGGTCAGTTCGGTGGTCCACGCGAGAAGACGCTGCGCATCCAAACTTACCAAAGGGTAACCCCATCGAGGCAGCTTGCGATGGAGATAATCCCTTGACCCTCATCTCGAGGTCGCTGTCAACAACCAGAGAGGATGGGATACATACAAACCGACAGTACCATTGTCCCATGCCATTGTGCACGCCGCACTTGGCTCTTGGGGTGTTGTTCTGTTTATATCAGTATCGACGCCCGCCCAGAAGCAATGTTGCTCTATGGCGACTGTCTGATTCAACCTTGGAATCAAAGTGACACTCACAAGACAGTCTGTGCTCATCCGAATGGACGAGACCGAGCGCAATGTACCGCATAACGTATGCTTTCGATCTCCTTTCACGCTGCCTTTGGTGACGGCATGCTCGCGAATGACGCTGTCACGTCGTTTCACACGCCACTCGAGACATTCACGCCCATGGACAAAGCTCCCTCGAACGATTCCGTCAGAGTTTAAAACACACCATCCTCTAGCCAACATCATCCAAGAGGAAGGATTATCTTTTTCGTTCTTCCTAGGGAGTATTTGAAAGTCGAAGATACTGGAATGTAGCTGCTCATCAAAGTTGACTAATCTCGTTCACCCAGCAACCGGAATACACCTTGATGCATTAAGCCATCGAGGTTTCATTAAATGGCGATACGGTGCAAACCAAGCTATACCAATTCCGAGTGCAGTCTATGCGGCGATAGGATGAGGCGCAAACTCGGTGAATGCCCGGTGCCTTCTGATCGAGCGTGCTTATCAGATCGAACATCATAACGACTGATATGCCAGAATGAACGCTCCGTCGAACCGGCCACTTTCCCAGATGAGATTTGATCAATGTCCCGTGGGTCACAGGGGATACAAAAGTGGAGGGACCCATTTTTCAAGGGGGTTATTGCGCTCCCTCGTTTTCCTTCCTGTTC
This sequence comes from Pulveroboletus cf. aberrans, assembly GCA_038094155.1. Taxonomy (NCBI): domain Eukaryota; kingdom Fungi; phylum Basidiomycota; class Agaricomycetes; order Boletales; family Boletaceae; genus Pulveroboletus; species Pulveroboletus cf. aberrans. Next base: position 5,471 of record JBBPTO010001789.1, read on the forward strand.
TCCCCCTTCTACTCGTGATTCCTTCGGTTCACTCCTCCCTTGGGTTGCTCATTAGTGGACATCCATAGAAATGGCAGGCAGCGGCATCCCTTTAGACAAGGCAGAACTCCTATCGGTACTATTGGAGGCACTCTTGTATGGTGAGACATCTAAACGACGATGCATGGAAACGTCACGCTAATCCCTTGTGGCGCCAGGTTTTTCCCTCTTGATGTTCGGGGGAACGATTTGGACGCTGTTCTTCCAGCGGTCGACTCACAACGTGAACCGCAAAATGTTGACGGTAGCCTGTGCGTTATTTTTGACCAGTACTGCGGTACGTTTCCCCGGATGAGGATGCGCAGAGATTGACCCATCGAGCGTACACAGCACCTCGTGCTTCACATCATTCGGATCATGGAGGGTCTGATATTGTACAGGGACACTTACCCAGGTGGACCCTCCAAGTTCTTCTCGAATCCGTCACATTGGACGTTCGTGACCAAGAGCTTCGTGTATGCTGTGCAGACGCTGATAGGGGATGGTGTTATTGTAAGCCTCGTTTAACTTGAGAGGCACGTCTCGTTGATTACGCCGAAGCTCTATCGCTGTTATGCCGTATGGCAAAGTAAGCTCATCATGATCATCCCTGCGTTACTTTGGTGTGCCCTTGCCGGTGCGTGGGGCGCGAATGTCGAGGGCAAAACCGCTGATGAACCGTCTAAAGTGACTGGACTCGTCAGTCCATATATGGCGTCCAGAGCGTCGCAAAGCGTGATTTTCGGCGGACGACTCGCGGAATGGATTACGGCCTTTTGGGCAATGGCGTTGGCTTGCAATCTGTTCACGACCGGTAAGTACGTTTCGGTGGAGGTCAAAGACGGATTCTGAACTCGCCTTTCCGTAACGTAGCCATGTTGGCAGGCCGTATCTGGTACGTGGACCGCAAGGCCAGAAGACTGCACGGTCACCAAAAGTCTCAACTGCGGTGCATTCTGCGCATCATCATCGACGCTGGCATGATCTATTCCCTCTCCGTTTTCGTCGGGTTGGTCCTCTATGTCAGCCAATCCAACGGTCAATACGTGATTCTAGACATGGTCAGCGGTCATCGTTCTTGACTCGTCCGAACGAGAAGAATCCCCACTGAAAGTGACTGCGTGGTTAACAGGTTGCACCCATCGTGTCGATCACGTTCTACATGGTCATCATCCGCGTCGGGCTCACCAAGCGGGCTTGTCAACAGACAATGGCGAGCATACCGCTCGGATACACGTCCGCGGAGAATTCCATTAGCGCAGAACGAAGGCGCACACTCCAGGTCCACGTTAGCAAGATGACAGAGAGCAAGATCGATAATGGTCAACGTTTACCGATGTACCCGAAGACTGTCGTAGTAGGCAATCACGAACGCTATCAGAGTCAGACCCCGAGCGAGCTCGGATTCGAGGGCAAAGAAGAGGTAGTGTAATTCCCATATGAGGGAGGAGATGAGAGTATAGTAGGATGCGCAGGCGACGCGCGGATAACATGCTAATGCAATGGCCATGATGCCTTTCCACGACCTCGACGGTTCGGTGAACCTTTTCCCCTCGTCGTGGTCGCTTGATCTTGTGGTGTCTCATGATTTCCACTTTTTCGGCCCCGTCGTTCGTGTTCCCCGAGGATTCACCTCTCGAAGCTTTGTTTGGATACCGCTCATTTATACTAGTGGTTGAGACTGAAAGTACAATAGAATCAGTCAGACTACCTGCGTAATTCCAAACTTCAAGCGTCAATCTTGTTGACCGCTAGAAACGACAGTTCAGTATGTCGCACAATTTGCAGTCGTTCCCAAGGTAGTTGTTGTAACCTGTTGACAATGCAGAGTTCCCAGAGGTGTCGACAACATGACGACAGCCCAGACTTTGATGGTCCCTGAGGTTCCAGACCGTGAGGTACATCACTCGGATTGCATCCTAAGACCGAAACCCTCGGTCTTCTTCACGGGACCTGGCGAAGCGTTATCACACCACAAGAATAAGCATATATCTCTATGGGGCCGCACAGCGTGTTTGTTTTTCGAGATAAGTTGGTTTATCGTAGAGAACGAGGTATACCGTATAGCGCCGGTCGTACGTTTCAGCCAGGTCTGGACTCGGTATGCTTGCCGCGGTCGTAGTCCTCTTGCGTTTCCGCATGCGGATCCTGGGCTGTTCATGTGGTACCATCACGATACCACATGAACGCAAGTCTGCTAAGGTGAGAAGTACACCAAGTATCCCCAATTACTCAGGATCTACGGCGAAGACACACAGCCGTGGTAAGGTGACAGTTAGTTTCGCGATTTGGGTGCCTGCTGCAGGCTCAATCGGAGCGGTGCCAACGAGTCGGAGTCTCACGTTACGACCACCGAACGGTCCCGCCTACATACGTAACGGCCATCAGCAGGGGGTCTAAGGAAGCGCGGAACACAACCGTAGAGCCAAGTCAGTGCGAGAGAGTGGCCTCACGGGCCGTCGAACCTGTATGATGGATGCGCCCTTCTGCAGAGACCGCTGGGGGTTTGCAATGCAGTATGTGCAACCTGGACGGGGGAAGGAACGTGTGTGCACGTGATCCCGAGGCACGGCGGGCGGAGAGCAAGTTCCTTCTCGGCCCGAAGCCAGCGTGCACTCCCACGATATGAGCGTCATGGTCACAATTCCCATGCAGCAGTGATGGCATTCGATGAGTGACACTGAAACCCCGTGCTCGCCACAACTGGGAATGATCTAGAGGCAAAGTGCCGGCCGTCCGAGTGTAAAAGGAGTAGAAAAATCTGAGCGCCTACTTGGACTGTGCGATCTCCTCGACTTTCGGGGTGATGTACTCTCACTGGCTGCGCTTGCATGGAAAGTACGCAGTCTGCAGGATGTTGGTAGGGGATGTCCGAGGCTGCCTGCAGCTCTTCGTCCAAGGTAAGTAATGGGGAACTGTTTGTTCATATTGACTGCTCTGAGTCTGAGTCAGACGGTCCAACTTCCTTATCGACATCAACCCCCACGTGGCGGAAGATCTTACAGGTTGGAAGAAACTTCAAGATGCACGACAATCGAACATAAGCATGCAATAGTCTCATGGCTACACCAGGTATGTATCAATCATCGAAAGGTGCCAACAAGGAAAAAGCACTGTGGTACTACTTCACGTCATATCTCTAAGATTTCAGCATTCATACCCTCAAACGAGGTCAGTCTACATGCGGGGACGATGATCTTCTCATCAGCAGCCACTCGCCTATATCGCCGATAAGACTGCTCTGCAAATAGAAGGGCGTCAAACCCTTGTTCCAAGTATACGATCAGCCGCAGTCCTCTGGTGTATTCGTCTCCTCCCTGGTGATGTATTACAGCGAGGAGATCGCGAACCCACGGGTAGCCCAATACAACCGGCAAGCCGCGGAAGGCTGTATCTTTGATCCCGATCTTCAGTCCTCCGAGAGTTGCCCCCGAGGTAATGTAAGTAGGGGTGTTCTGACCGACCACGTCGTTCGGGATACCGTCTTCTGTGCGCGTCAGAGTAAAGGTAATGCAAGGAAGGCTAAGACGGCGGTCGGCGAAACGTGGCAAACCCAGAGAATCCAGCTTGGAGTAAAAACTAGTGACTTCGTGTTTCTGTAGGGTGTCCCGCAATTCACCAACTCGGCGACCGAGATCTTCGTCAGAGATGGTCGGCACTGTGTGCGGAGTTTGGTTGTAGACAGAGATAGAGGCGGGGATGCAGCTGTGAAACTTGGATGGCTCCCCTACCCAGTCGAGTACTGTGACATCTCCGTCCCGATTGACGATCTCCTGTAAGAGCAGTCCGAGCGCAACATCTGCTTCTCTGTGGTACTCGACGTGGATGTCACTGCTGAATATCCCGATTAAGGAATACGCAACGTCCACTTCCACGGTGGCCTGGCGGGTCGAAGCCAATTGAAGTTTGGGACGTGCAGAGAGCCTTTCGGGAGAAAAGTGAACAAGAGCATCCGGAGTGATATTGGTGTTCGCTTTGAACATCGTTTCGATTATCAAGGTTTTGTGGTTGAAGCTGGAACTTTGGAAATGCAATCCCCATCCGTAGTTGTAGAATCGAATGACGCGAGGGGCGAGAAGTTCCTGTAGCGTCCATGCACGAGACATCCATCGATTATGTTCGAGCCCGGACGAAAGGGGTGGATTCGACCGAGATGGATGGGCTAGGAGGACGAGGGTGATTGCCGAATTGTGGTACCACTTGTACATGAAACGAATCGACTTCTGATATACCTCTGTATCCTTTTTATCGATACAGCAGGTGTCGCTCCACGACCACTGATAGTCCTCATATTCGTCCCGAACAGTTTCGCAAAATTTGCGTAACTTTTCGTTCTGGATATCGTATGCTGACTTGCCAGCAAGGTCTTCGTAAGATGGTTCTTTCTCATCCCATGTATGAGACAACATGACATAGAAGAAATAGCCTTTCACGACATCTTTTATCCTAGCTGTGTTTGGCGCCGTGTCCGGTGAAATCGACGAGATTAGTTCGTGGAAGCTCGGGTCCTCCATGAATCTGTTTTTTCTCTCTTTCTGATCACATAGACGACCGTCGTTCAGGTGGATAAGTACGAATGGGGACAGATCAAAGATTTCTTTGATCGTCTTATTAACCTCCTCGAGTGTGTCGGAGTAATTCTTGCGCAGCCCTGTAAAACGGAATTAATCATTGTCGTTCAGCTCCAACTGCACGGTAATAGTCACCCTGAATCTCCGGATCGTCGAAGTGCTTAGGCTCGGAGAACATCTCTTTCAGTGCAGAGTACGCGCGTTCAAATTGCTTCGTGTCACGGAGCGTCAAGTATTTTCTATGGTATCCCCGAGCGTGCGACGAATCCATTTCGATGGCCTGATGCAGTTACGAATAAGGCGCGTCCTAGTGGAGACACGACGGAGTACGTTACCAAGTTCGCGTCAATCAAAGCAGCGTTCGATGACCCTGCCCCTTTGCTCCGTTTCACCAGGAGATTGACGATACAGTGACGGCAGCGACGCAGAGATACCAAGCACTGGGAAATCTTCCTATCACGTTCACGGGGCACCGCTTTATCGTATTCGATCTGGGTGCTAGCAGCTCTATTCACGATCTCTAACATGAAGGGCTTCAGTACCTCCGATGAAATTGATTTGACCTAGGCTTACCAGAGGGACACCCGGCCAGAATTAAAGCTTCCGTGTACCATGCGACTGCCTTTTCTTGTAGATCAAGGCACCCTGCTTCATCGCCGAAACCTTCTAAAATTATGGGTCTGTTATATTTCGAATATCTATTTGGATGTAAACCCTCACCACTGAGCGAGCTAAGTTTCGCGGCCACTGCCTCAAATTCTTCGCTGAGATCTTCACATCCAGAAGAAAAGTAATCCATAGTCCCCATCGTCCCCTGATGGCGACTGCTAGATTCGTTGAGATCATCCTCTTTTATAGAACAATCGCCGAGCTTCCTTGCAAGGCGGTGAGACTCGAACACCGCTCGACATCTTAGTTCATGAATATCCGAAATTAGATCATGAAGGTCCAAACCAAACATCTCCCAGCGCGTGTCAGTACTCGCGATGAATGCGACTTCGATAACATACCAGCGAAATAGTCCCCACTTCGGGGACATGGAGAAGTGGACGTAGATCAGGTACCGCTTCTAGTAATTTAAGTACTTCTTTGTAGTCTTCCTTGTTCATATAGCACTTCGCGCGGAGAAAACGTTCCCGTGCCTGCATACTTGATCAGCAATCTTGCCAATCCCGCGTTCCATTGCTAGACCCACCGTAACCAATCGGTATAACTCGATATCCAGAGAATTGGTAGGTACATCGTTTTGGGCGTCAAGGAAGGTGAGCATCTAGGCAGTGTTCGACGACTTGCATGAGATATCTGAAAGATGTGCCTTACTTTAACGCACTCAATGAAATGTCTGGTGGGGCCGCCTTCATAACCACTTTGCGCAGATTCGAAGTAACCCATCGCCTCATCAGGTTTATTCTGCCCACGGGATACGAGAGCCTTCGCAACGTGAGCTATCAACCGTATCGGACAATCGCCTGACTGTAGGCGAAATTGGGTTAGCGATAATACATGGAATAGAACCGAGTTACCATGGACGCCTCAACATCCTGGAGCGCTCCATCCCACTGTTTCCGTCGGACCCGTACAAGGGCACGATTGGCATGTTGATACGGAACATAATCCGGGTTATGATGGTCTTTAATTTCCTTTGAAAGCATTCGCTCGGCCTCTACTAACCGTCCTCTTTTCCATGCTTCGAGCACAGTGCTACTGATATATGTAAACTGTTCCGAATATATGATGAGTAATTGTGAAATTTGACTCAGATAACTTGACATACGGGCTCCAACTCTCTTGTTGAGGGAGGGAGACACTGAGCAGAAAAATTAGAATGACCTGGTCATCGGGACAATGTTTACTTACGTAGAAATTGTGGGACCTATCAAAGGCAGTCGAGGGATTCCAAATACAAACTTCGTTTTCCGCTCCTACACTGGCAATCCGCGTAGCATCCGGCGAGATGCTTGCAATGTAATCACCCTTACGAGAGCGCAGGGGTCCGCGATGGGGTATGTCCCGAATAGCCCAGGTATCAATACCGTTGACCTGAGTTCTTGATGCACTGGCAGAAATGAGAAATTCACCATTGTATGTCGTGCAAAGGGTAGTTATGAGGTCCCTGGAAGGCGCATGCCAGTCGACGAGAGGTGACTCTGGAGTGACGACGTCGAAACACTTGATAGAACCACTGGACCCACCAGCGAACAGTCGCAGACCGTCGACAGACCAAGCAAGGGAATAAGTCGACCAATCGATGGGTATGGATTTCAGTTGCGCGCCGGTCCGACTTTGCCAGATCCGAACCGAACAGTCGTCCAAACCAACCAGATGGTGAGCTGACGCAATGCGGTTACCCGTTGGTGAAAACTTGACCGATGACACAGGAGAAGATGGTTGGTTTCTGAGTGGGCCAACCAGACGTTCCCTTCTCTCCGTGCACCAGATATGCACTGTCCCGTCTGATGATCCGCTCGCAAAGCACAACGAGTCTGGAGACACGTCTAGTGCAGTAACAGTGTTCCCCTCCTCTGAGGCTGCTAGTTCCCCTCCTTTCTGAATCGCACGATCTGCCATCATGTTCCATACGACCACCTTTCCACAATCGTCCCCAGTGATGATGTACCTCCCGTCTTTGGAAATAGCAATGGACTTGATCGTAGCACCATTATTATGTTCAACTGGTGGTTCCATCTGCTCAATTTGTCCATTTTCCTCGACCCAAAACTGAAGTTTATGATGATTGTCGCCATCGTAAGCACTCGCAGTGAGTCTCCCATCAGCAAGAAACGTCAACGACGATACTTGGTCGTTCATTCGGCCCACAATAGTCGGGGAACCTTGGACAACAGGCGAATCAGCAATCATAACAACCCGAAGACTGTATACCAATGGAATGAGCATTATACCGACATTGTGGCCATGTCCCACTGCGACTTGGTACTTCGTCCTTCGCTATTCCTGGTGGCCGTGGTCAATCCCAAACGACTTGTGCTTCTTTTGTGATTGGGAATTACCGGGCTTCCGTATTTTCTGCCGTCGTAATCTCGCTAACAGGATGGCGAAAAAAAGGACGCAGCAACCCATGAAATAGTAAAGCATCGAGCGCCAATTCGAGAAAAGTTTGGTGGGACAGGACTAATTGAGCACAGGAACGCACGCACCGAATTTTCGCACCGTGGTCTGACAATAAAGTTGTCACTGCCTCGAATCGGTGGCCTGCTGATGATCATGTACTAGTGCGGGGCCATCTGATTCCACTTTGGCGTGTCACAGTATCCATTGACATACACGTGTGTATTGAATCAGCCCATCAGCTCGGCACATCATGACCAGTTGGTTCAACACCCAGAAGTGATCATCTGGCGTATATACAGTCGACTTTCTCATAACGTATGTGGTCATACTGTATATTTTTCATAGTGTATCAGCTTTGGGTGGCTCCCGTCGTGGTATGCGGGGAATATACAGTAAAATGTCTTCTTGTATAACGTAT
>JBBPTO010001790.1:0-13544 GCA_038094155.1 Pulveroboletus cf. aberrans
GTGTTACATTGCATCATGAACCCACATCTGCGGGTCGTGGCAATAGACGGCATCGGGACACACCAAAGCTGAGCGCTGAGCTGTGGTGGAAATGGTGTGTGGCTCTCGAACTTGTCCGTAAAGTCCGGTTGTCATATGCCAAGCTTCGCCGAAAAGGATTCGACGACACCGATGTCAACATTCAACCCATCTCGATTCAGAAGGACTAGGAATTGTGTCATTGTACAAGGGCAGTTGGTCTCCTGACTAAGCTGAGGCACGAAGTGAGTCAGGATTTAGTCTACGCGTGAGAAGCTTGGTGGCGCAGCTCTTTCTCCTCTCTCCGCCTCGCAGCCTCCACAAGACGGTAGTCACACTCACTCTCTTTTGCACCCGCCCATCACAGGCTGCTCTCTCGCCTCCGCCACAACTTCACCTTGTCCGACGCTGCTTCACTGGACCCCCGTCCGCTCGCGCTCAGCTGTTCAGCGCCCAGCCCGCCCTCATAGCGCACTCGCCCCGACAGTTCCAGACCCAGCTTCGGGCCGGAGAAAGCCTTCGGCTTTTCGCCCAAACTTCACACTAGTTACACGCTCATGTACATACATACGCATTCCACGCCCACACCGTTCCTTACCTTATCTCTACCTGAGCAACCATAGCTCGATACGCATAGATCGATTTGGATTGGCATCACACGCTTCGACTGAGGTCACCAGCGATATCCGAGGCACACAGTCCGCTTCCACTCGCTCTGCAATGGTCTGAACGCCATCTAGTTTAGGTACGAGCTCCAGTGATGGGTATCCCCACAGACTCAGTTCTTCTTCGAATACACCTTTCCGTGCCCGGAGCCCTCGCCCACCGAGGACTCATGAGCATGCCGCACAAACACTTCGCAGGTCGGGGTAATATATAAACTTAACTCCAGTGTACGCAGATAATCTGTTGGGCGAAGGGTATATCTACTCATGGTCTTGTTCAACGTATATGCTGCGCGTTGAGACGACCCGATTCGTCTCTCACATGCTCGTAAAACGCCGAAGCGCCTTTTATTGCTGTGGCGTCACATCGTCGCGATGCGTCCCGATGGTGGAACCGAGCTTGGAAAACTGCATCGCCAAACGCCAGATAGATTACCCCGTCTGAGCCCTCTCATTTTTTATCACGGTATGACACGCGGAGGTACGCGAATCCAACGTTTTGCAACTCGCGTCTCAGGAGAGTTGCCCATCGTGGAAAGGGTATGCCACGTCATGTCAGGTGTGGGATATCGTGACAAGCGAGACGGAGTAACTTGCTCTCAACTCGCTCTTCGGGGACGCGAGAAGTGATCGATTCAAGTGCTTCGATTCGTGTTAGCATGGTGACGCCCTTGGCATGCTCACCGACAAACATCGGGCTCACTGCCCACAGAAACGAGCTCCTTTCACACCAACAGCTCCTACTTGGCGACCCTAGCCTTGGCCTACTGCAAGGAGACAGTTCTTATTCACGTTGCAGAATTCGAGGGTTCGTTCCGGCGAGCATGAATGAGAGTTGAGGGATGGCGCGTAAGATGAGATGTAAGGATCAGAAATATTGGGTTCGCCTATCCAATATGGACCAGCAGCGTGTATCGCTAGACGGGTGAATTCGGAAGTGGAATACCATTACAGGGAGGTTGAGTTCGACGTATCGACAGGACGACATCAACTATGCAAGAGATGACCTCAACCCATAGATACTGCAGGATACTGCCGAAACCTTTGGTCATATCATCAGGTTTGAATCTGAAGTCAGCATTCGAATCTCTGATGACGGCTCTCCAACATACTTTTGGTAACTTGCAATGGGATACGAATGAGATCGGGATTGACGACGATGACAAGAGTGTCACAGCTCTTTGGCGATGACGACAGATCCATCAATCGCAGCTTACTGTGGATTGGAGAAGAAAGGTGGAAGGAGGAAAATGGTCGAGCGCGGGATGTCAGCTACGAGTTCACGGATTTCATGATCGAGACAGTGGAACCAATCGCGATCTGTCCTATGCAAATGAGTGTGTATAAGAGAGAGACATAGAACAGCTGATGCACATGCCATCGAAGTTGGAAATGGCGTGGGTTCCTCAGCAAGGCAGCCGGTTGTCGCACACGTGGTTCCGTTCCGAAAAGATGGTCACGACCGACTGGTCTGCGGTGGAAATTTTTCTTGCGACATATGGGAACCCTGTGTGTGTATCCAACTGATGATCAGAGGCGAAATGAACGGCACACATACAGTGTATCTTGAACCTCATTATTGCTACGAGGCTGTCACGTCCCATGGAGGGACACCCATCCTGGTACCTGCTCCACGTAGTGAACATGTCTGCTGTCATTTCTGCACCAATGAAACGACCACACATAACGAGATGCCAACGCCCCAGATGTAATTACACATGTTATCCCAGTTCACCTGAACTCTTCGGCCAGATCCGAGCACAGAGCGTTGCACATTAGCCTGCACGTAGAAAGGGCGTATTTGAGGAAGGAGTATCTGTAGGGATGTTCATGGCTGCTGGATGGCAGCGGGTGGAGAAGTTTACTTCGGATTTTGCCGGACAGTCACTTCTGCGGTGTAACGACGAGGCAGTGAACGCACACCAAAACAAAACAAATTGCCCTTGCGCAGGTGAGATGACGCAATTCCCAGCCTGAATCGGGCGATGGGCTCAATGCCGACATCGCGCCAGTCTCGACAGGTCCCGGAGATTTGGAGCTGCCGTGGGCGACCAGACTTTACGACCGGCCCTCCCCTCACGGCAGGTCTCAATCATACCCTCGTCCCTGTCGAGTTACGATACGTCTTTAACAGTAAACTCTATTAGAAGCCTTGTCCACCATGTCCCATAAACAAGGCTTTCCCCTGCAGGAGTGGTCGAATTCCATCGTCGAACATGCTAGTTCATGACAGGCACATTCCCAGCAGACTTCTACACGGTACACTCTGCCCTCCTGCCTAGTGTACGCACGCGATTTCACCCCTTGGTCTATCGAACTCTGCTGACGTTTCCGACGACGCCAATGTTAGCTCAAGGTTTTCCTTCCATACAACATCCAATTCGGCGAAGGTCTCCTCCACTGCCGGGATCCCGTAAGTTTCATGTCGATGTTTTGGTTCATTGCTCAATACCGTCCTTTTAGCACCTGGTTGTCAAAAGCACGATCTTGAACTGGCAATTCCGATCTATAATTGACGGAACAGTTGGTGCACTTGAAGCAGACATCTCCGGTACGCATATATTTGATTTCATAATTCAGTTTTCGGCATGATTGACTGACAGGACATGCAGCTTCCATGGATGTGCATGGTCAACTATCTCGAAGGACTTATAGCCCACTGTTTGACCGTTGAATCACAATCCGGGAGATACCCCTGGCCTTGCCTGGACAAGGGGCATCGCAGGGATAGCCGCGCACGATCAATGATCACTTGGGTTCAAACGACGAGCTTCTAGACGGATGACACAGGGCTATGAATGAGGGATCAGGGAACCGTTCGTGAGTGGCTCCGAAACGTGTTCTTTGGCATGATAGATGCAACGGACTGTATGATCGTCTTCTAGATTAGAATTTCGAAACAACATTATTTGCAGATCAGGTGCCATAGCTTACGTACACATCGTTGCAAAGTCCGCGGGATCGCTGCTGGGTAACGCTCCCACAAGGACACTACTGACCCGAGAAGCTGTTTGTTTCCTGGATCTGAATAGAATCGTCGTGGGCCTCACGTTGTCAGCGCTGGGGGACTTTCCTCGCCAAGTTCTCGGAAAGCACATGTATCATTGTGTCAGGCATGTGTTTTTATCACAGTAATGATTATTAACCGGGCTATGAGCTCTGATGTTATTAATATCTGACTTTTACACCGTGCCGTAGCGTACAGCGAGCCATCCATCCTCCAAAAACCATCCCCCTCCCGGCTTCCCCTCTTCACCTTAAGCGGATTGTTGCCGATTTTCTGGTGAGGTCCTATCTGGTCATTTTGGCCTCGTTAACTGCGATTATTCGGTCTTCACATTCAATTGTTGATCGTCTGTAACGTTGGGCGTCTCCAGAAGGTTGTCATCCGACAAACACGCAAGCTAATTACATCCTTCTGCATCGTCACGTCGGATTCATTGCCACTTGCGTTGTACATGCCAGCTTTGTATCTGCAGGATCGCTTGTTGCTCCTTGTGTCGCCAAGCTGGTGGATACCAGCACTAGCATCTACGAAATGTCACCCCAACAAAGGTTCGGCGCCAAGTCATACTGAACGTCTTGCATATTGATCGCGCTTGCCGTTGTCAGCTAGTGTAATTAAAATTTCAGCGTAGTACCCTGCAGCTCGGAGTTTGTTTCAACTTCAACTGCCCCAGCCCTTTCCCTGGAAACCGCTCTCCATGCGAGACAGAAGGAACAAACAGATGAATGTAAGTGGTTATTTCCAGGAGACTGTCGCCACAGTAGATGAACGATCTCGGTACGTGGGACGGATAGAAGGAGAGCACGAGTTTGCCGTAATGCTGAAAGATGTATGCTTCCAGAGCCATGGGTTACATAATAGCCTCCGTTTGTTTCAACTTCAACTTCCCCTTCCCTGGAAATGGCTCTCCGTGCGGGACAGAAGCAGCAAATGGGTGAATGTGTACAATAGGTGTTGCTAGGAGACCGCCACCGGAGCAGACGAACAACGTAGGATGGATAACCGTGACGGAGAGCGTGAGGTCGTCGGAACGCTAAAAGTGACTGACAGCCGAGGCCAAAGCCTCCCTGCTTGTCGGGCCCACGTGCGCCCAGAAGGTCCAGGCTAGGCGTGCACTTTCTGAAACAGGGTCTGGCTCCAAAATGGAGTGTTGAGGTTATCAGCGGGTATATAAACCTTGCTTCAGTCACCCATTGACTTCAGCATCTCTTGCCGATTGCTCCTCTCATACGCTCATTCTCTTATTTCGTCATGTACGGTGTTGGCAAGCTTATCGTTGCCGTTGTCACGGCTGCTGGCCTGTCATCCTTGGCGCACGTTGTATGTTACCCCTTTGCAGGAGAACGATTCGCTGTATTTTTTTTTTCACAGATTCAGCCCAGAGGTGTGACGATCTGCACTGACATCAACGGGTTTTCTGGTTATACTCTTTGCGAATACGCCTGTAAAATCACCTGTCTTGCACTTCGTATGATGTGATGCTGAAGCGCGTTTTTGACCAGTTTGCAACGGTCAACCAACTGATACCGAGTATGGGACGTGCACAGAACCAGGCTGGTGGAATGGGTGTGCTTGCACGCACATCGTTTTGCCGCCCCCTAGCGGATGATGGTCCCTCAACACTGAGTCTGTGTGGTCCACACGTTTCGATGAGCCGGGAATATTCTCTTGTTTTGTCGAGATCTCTTCTTTCATTGTCTTTCACCTCGAGTCGTTTTCTCCTATGACGCGTAGATTTCTTGGGACTTGTTTTGCCGAATTCCATTTTGTATCACCTCGTCACCTTGCTTTGCCATGATGGGTTCGGGCGCGTCCGGGTCCACATCTATCTGTTTGCGGGCACACATGCGATACTGCACCGCACACTAATGGCCCCGTCGAGAGGTGGATCAACAACACCATTTTATGTTCATCCGGTGTACAATTCTCGGTTTTTCTCCACTGGTAACTTACACTCATGCTGTTCATCTGCAAATCATTTCTGTATCTCTGGTGACTACTTGCTTTCCCTGTAACACGGAAAGTCGAAATGGCAAGCAAGGTCCTCTGTGGCAAAGTTGCATGCATGACAGTCAGTTGGATGGTGTGCATTGTGTGTCAAAATATATGGTATGGGGAGAGATACCCAGTACTACTTGCTATCAGTACAACTATAGGCAAATGAATAGGAAGGATCTCACCTCAGCAAGATGCCCAAGAGAGCAATCACAACTGAAGTGAGTTGGAGAAGACAGAGATTAAATAGTGAAATGATATGTGCACATTCTAACTCTGGGAAACTCTGGTCTGGAGTTAAGCAAGGATAAGTGAAGTACATTAGGGATAGCTTGAGATGAGAAAGGAATAGTTCAGACAAAAAGAACAAGTTGTATGACTTTCAGCAGTTGTATGAAATGGTATGATATCTCAAGGCAAAAGCCCAAAATGGGTAAATGCAACTCCAAAGAAAATGGAAAAGAAGATGCATGAAAGGAGGGTGGAGCACCCTTGGAGTTGTACCAGAGTTGTACCAGAGTTACACTTTGACATTGTGTGGGTCCCCCAACATTCAAAATGTAGCCTCATCAATGATCTGAAGTACTCCAGGACCCTCAGTGCCCATGGAAAGCATGTATACACATTGAGGCACCAACCTGGTGTCATTATGATGGGACTCAAAACACCAGATATGGGTTACTGATGGCAGAGTTACTAGGTAAGTGTCAAGACCTCACAATCTCTGACCTTCCTCCAGACTCCTCCAATGCTCTCAAGTCAACTCTGATACAGAGTTGATGTGCTGGTCAGGTACTGTTTCTCACATACTTACAAATGCCTCTTGACATCTGTTGTATCTCCTTTGACATCACTGTTTTCTTTGACATGCTGTCTCTTTATTCTTGCATTTCACCTTGACAGATAGCCACACAATCCAATTTATTGTCAAGATCTATAGAGTGGGCAAAGATACCTGGTACTCAGCCAGATGCCCAAGAGAGCAATCACAACTTCTATATTCACCTATAGAGTGGGCAAAGATACCCAGAACTACTAGCTATTAGTGCAGCCATACTAGGTAAATGGATGAAAAGGGTCTCACCTCAGCCAGATGCCCAGGAGAGCAATCACAACTGAGATGAGTTGAAGAGAATAAAGAGATTAAGTAGTAAAATGATATGTGCACATCTAACTCTGGAAAACTCCAGTCTGGAGTTAAGTGAGGGTAATTGAAGTGTATTTGAAATAGCTTGAGATAAGAAAGGAATTGTTCAAGAGAAAAGAAATAAGTTGTATGACTTTCAGAAGTCATATGATGTTTTAAGAAATGATATAATGCAATGAGACATATTCCAAAAATGGATAAATGCAACTCCAGAGCAAATAGAGTGGAGGATGTATGAAAAGAGGGCAGAGTACCCTCAGAGTTGTACTGGAATTGTGCTGGAGTTACACTTCAACACTCCCACTCATGTGCATATGGAGTCCCATGGCTTGAATGAACTTCCAGTGTTTCTCTTGGGTGAGTGGCTTTGTGAGGATGTCTGCAACCATGTCTCTGGTGGAGACATATTGGACCACTGCTTTTCCTTTTCCAACTAGGTCATTCTGAATGAAGTGATATTTCCATTGAATGTGTTTGATCTGGGTGTGGAACTGCAGATCTCAGAAAAGAATAATGGCAGCTTGGTTATTGCAGTGGAGAGTTGTGGGTTGGAGTTGCAGATGTATGATCTCCTCAAAGAAGGTGTGGAGCCAGGCAAGATGTTGCCCAGCATTGCTGAGTCTGATGTACTCCAATTCTGTAGTTGACAGTGCAACCATGCTTTGTTGTTTGCTTGACCAGGAGATAGCCCCCCTACTGCTCATGAAGAGATATCTGGAGATGAAACAGAAGTTGTCTGGATCTTGTAACCATTCTGCATCAGAGTATCCATAGAAGTCTAGGTTTATGAAGGCTTCATTTCCATCATAGCAGAGTTCCATCTGTGGTGTCCCTCAGATGTATTGAAGTATGCATTTTGTTGCTTTCCAATGATACTTCTTTGATGCTGTGCTAAAGCAGCTAAGTGTTTCAACTGTGTATGCTAGGTTCAGATGTGTTCCAAGCATGAGGTACATTAGGGAGCCTATCATGATTAGGTATGAGACTGTTTTCCCTCTGATGGCCATCTCTGTGATTATGATGTTGTTCTTCAGATTGTTGGCAGATAGAGAGAGATTGTGGGCCATTGGAGTTAAAACAGGTTTGGAGTCTGCCATACCAGAGTGTTGTAAAACAGTCTGAACATACTGGCATTGGAACAAAGCAATGGTTTAGAGTTTGCAGTTCAGTTTGATCTTCAACCCCAGGATGAACTTTACCTCTCTGATATCATGGATTTTAAATACAGAGGAGAGAGTTTGCTTTACAGAGCTCATGAAGGCCTGAGTGCTTGCTGCAAGGAGAAGGTTGTAGATGTATATGACCAGAAAACACACCTGTCCATCCTTTTGGAGCACATATGGGCATGCCTTCATGTCTGAGTGAGTGAATCTGAGCTCCACAAGCTTCTTGTTCAGTGTTTTGTTCCATGTTTGTCTGGCTTGTTTTAGTCCATACAGAGACCTTCAGAGTCGCCAGCAGTAACCTGGTTGGATTGGAATGCCCTCTGGAGGTAAGAGGTAATTTTTTTCATTTAGTTCTCCATTTAGATATGCTGTGGAGACATCTGTTTGATCTAACTCCAAGTCATGTTTTGCAGTGAGGGAGATGATGGTCTGTATGGAGTCTAGGTTTGTGACAGGAGCAAATTCCTCCTGGCAATCAATCCCTTCCTTTTGAGTGAAACTGCATGTAATGATTCTGGCCTTGTAATGGTTGAACTTTCTGTTTTCATTGTATTTTATATGGAACATGGGTTTGGAGATGATGGGTTTTACTCCAGTTGGAGTTGGTACCATTTCTAATATGTGGTTTATGTTTAGACTTTGAAGCTCTTTCTCTATGGCAGATCTCCATAAGTCAGCATCTGGATGTGTGTATGCCTCTTTGATGGTCTTCGGGAGGTCTTCTCCAGTTGATGTGTGGGCTGCTCTGGCAAAGATTCAGTTTTGGAGTTCTTCTTCCAGGCTATAGAAGGTCCCTGGGATTTCCAGAGTATCATTGGAGGAGTCAACCTCCATTTCAGACTCTGATAAGATGTCTTCCACTGCAGCTTTCTCTGTGTTGTTCTCCATTTGTTCTGTCATTTGTTTTTGCAGTGTGTCATATCCTGAAATCATACAAGTCCAACTCTGCACCTCTGGACACCAACTCCATGACATCTCCAGTTTTTTTTCTATTTGACTACACTTTGTACTACTATTGGACCTTAGCCTTTTGCATTCCTCTTGTGTATCTTTCCATTGTTCTTGATTAGTAGTATTAGTCTCACTCTTGTTCTCTCACTGTGCTGTGCTTGCACAGCACCAGTTCATAGGTTTCTGACCTCCATCTCTTACTCATAGATTACAACTCTGTTGTAAAGTAGCTAAAGGACTTGGAATGAAGTCCTAAGCAAATATATAGGATGTGATTATAGGTCTTGACTCAGGGGATTGCAAAGAGGGGAAAAGAAAAAGAAGAGGACTGTAAAAATGGCTCACTTATTGTCCACAGGACACTGGAAAACTGAGTCTGGCTTTCCTCTGTCTGGTAGGGCTAGAAAACCAACTTGGTGTTGTAGGACTAGGACTGAGATGAAGAAAATGGAGAGAAACTGGCTTAGGATAGATACTGAATGGAACTAGATGGCTTGCATAGTGATGGTAGAATACCTCTCTAATTTGGGCATACCTGAATGATATATAGTAAGAGAAACACAAAAGAAGGCTATTTGACCGTAAAGAAATGGATCTGATGTGTGAGAAAGTAATCTGGTGCATGGGAATCCAGTATCCAATGGACCAGATAGGTTTTCTGTGTGCATGGGTCTGGGTCTGGTACATTGAATTGAAAGAAAATGGTAGACAAATAGTAGACAGATCAAAAACTGACCTTTAGACAACTACTAGAAATAGAGACTAGAGATGGCTAGGATGACTGGATATCACTGCAGGAAACTGTACTTTCCTACACCATTACAAATCTGGTACTACTCCATAGTATATATACTGTACCTTCAATGCTATACATACTTCATTTCAAATATTGATTTAACTTCCCTCTGATTCCTCTTGAGTCTTGAGGACTCAACTCTGACCTCCAACCTCTGACCTCTTTCTCTACCTCCATAAATTCAAGACCACTGAACTTGAGTAAGGGTGCACCACATATGATGAAGTCAAGTATTGTCTGCACCCTTGTGACTCCAGCCCCTTCAGAGTTACTCTGGAGTTGTACTTGCCCCCTGACAGCATAAGTTTAACATGGTGTTTCTTCTTCTAGTGTTTATAGGTAGTCACAGTTTTTGTTTGCTGGTTGTCATATATGATTGCTTCTATGAACTCTGGCAATAATTTGTGCAGGCAGAGACATTGGAGTTGAATGTAGTGAGGAGTTTGAAATGGAAGTTGAAGGTTGTAGGTAAAGCTGGCTGAGTTGCTCTGTTAGGTCAGCAACTGTTATCTCCAGTGATGAAGGCACTTCCACTGCTTTTAAAGGTGGTATGTCATCAAAGTCCTCATCAGGTTCAGAGTCTGTTTCAGAGCAATGGATAGGAGTTGTGGAGGTAAGGCCCTTTCACTGGCTCTTGGATGCACATTTCCAGGGGGCAGCCTCTGACTCAGAGATGGTTTCAGACTCATTGAACATAACATGTCAGCTGGAGATGTTCATTTTCTGTTCCAGATCCAATAGTTTATAGGCCTGTTGTCCATGGGTATATCTGAGGAGAACATATTTTCATTCCTGTGGCCTAAACTTTCCTTTCTATTGCTTTTTTGAAATGAGAGCATATGTGAGGCATCTGAAAGGTTGGAACATAGAGAAGCCAGTACTCTGGTTGAACAATTTGTGGTAGGGGATGTTGCCTCCAAGTGTAGAGATTGAGCTCTGAGCTGTGATGTATGTGGTGGTGAAGAGATATTGAATGACCTAGACTGCTATGGGTCTCCGAAAAGGAAACTAGCAGGTCAGCAACACAAAGAAAGAAAATGAAGGGATGATTGGTTTGTCCCAGGGGGAATTCATAGGGTAGAGCTCCACGGAAGAGAATCACAGGACTTACAGGAGGTGGAATGGATGATGATCAGGAAGAGCTTCTATGCTTCAGACATGGCTGACAAGCACAGGACTTGATTCTTCACAGATCAGGAGAGAGAGATGAAGAGATGATCACAGACATGGCTGGATCACTGACAATGATGAAGAACTGAACTCGAGATGGATGGAAGATAGATGGCAGATAGATAGATGATGATAGATGATATTGTGCTCCATGCGAAACACAGTTTTTATAGTCTGGGCACACCTGAGACTCTAAATACATGTAAAGAACATGACTGGTGTAGGAGACTGTACGTCCCTACTATGCAATTCCTCATTTTCCCCAGTTCCTGAGTCCTTTCTGAAGCCGATGAAGTTGTGTCCAGAGCATTTCCTCAAGTTTCGAGTGTCTGTCCATCCAGCGTTTGTAGTATCCGAGTCAGGTGAGTTCCGGCTTTCTTTCTTTTCATACATAGAGTCTTGGAGAGTGGGTGGGAGTCCACTGGACCCAATCCTGTTAGTCATGTAACAAGTCACTTTCCATCATCATAGTTTCCTGATCATATACCTACTTTTACCTACATTCCCTGATATGTCTAAAGTCTCAGGTATTCCCAGACTATAAATGTTGTATCTCAGACTTCAGTCCACATCAAATTCACTACTTTTTGGTCATCATCTAAAGTCTTGAGAACTCATCTCCTAGTCTTGAGGACTCGTTTTCTACTGTTTCCACTGCCGTTCAAGTCGATTACCACAAATATCGACCATTCTCATAGTTGGACTTTAGCTCTACCATCACAGGGAAGTCCGGACTTTTATTTTCCAACTCTACAGTTGAGTGGACTTCTTTCTTTTCCTCTTGGACATTGTCCTAGACTCTTGGATTCCTTTTGGATCGAGTTTCCTGCTCGCACCTGACACTAACCGCTCAGGAAACCCACTCTGGGCTTCCTAACATCTTTACACTGGATTGAAAACCAGATCGTCATATCAATGTATCCAGTGACCAGGTCAATGGAACTGGATCAACCAGATGTACAAATGAAAGTGTCTGGTGTAGTAAAATGAATGTTTGACTTACCAATGGGTGATGAATGAGGACAGATCAGATTGGATATGGAGACTGGATCATACAGGATATGCTGGATATGCTGGATATGAGGACAGGGAACTACTGTTCTCTACAGTGGTAGACATGACATTGGTCCAGAAGAACTTTGAAAGTTTGGAGTCTTCCAGCATGGAGTTTGTGAGGAGGGAGAGTGTTTGATTCATTTTCTCAGCTAGGCTGTTTTGTTCAGGAGTGTATAGAGCAGAGGTTTCAAGGAATGTTCCATTATTTCAAAGTGCATTTTTAAATCCTGTGTTTGTGTATTTGCTGCCTCCATCACTCCTGAAGAAATGAATGTGCAGTTTAGAGGGATGCTCTGAGCCTATCTCCATTTGAAAGAAGGCCTTTACATTGGACTTCCATTGCCTGTAGATGCTTCAAATGTCACTCTTTCATTTTAGGAAGTATATTCAAGGAAACTGGGAGAAGTCATTGATGATGAGGAGCCAGTATCATTGACCTTCTCAGAAAGGTGGGGATATTGGTCCTCTGACATTGGAGAGGATGATTTCTAGAGGTTTTGTGGCACATAGATTGGACCAAGGTTTGAAAGGTAACTTTTTCATCTTTCCAATGATATATGCTTTGCAAAAATCTGGTGCTCTGGATGTTTCATTGTAGGAAACTAGAGATCCCTACAGTAATATCTAAAGTTTTCCCGCGGTCCAATAGCCCCTATCTTGCGCTCCTACCAATCCTGAGAACATTCTACTGCCATTCATCCCAACCTGAGTCAAGCCAGTTGAAGTCCAAAGGTTAGTTTTGAACCTGATGTATGGACCTGAGTTTCCACATACCAGACCCAGTGTTTTCACACCTTGAAACCCATTCCCACACTCCGGATTCAGTCAGGTTTTTGCCTTTTTCATGTTTCCTTTACTGTACTTTGTTCGAGTATGCCCAGATTAGACTTTTATACCTAGAACTTAGTCCCTAGACAGTGTGCAATTTACCACCATCATTCCTAAGCCTCTAGGCCCGGTTTCCTAGCCTTTTTCCCTACCTTTCCCTTCAAGTTCCCCTCAAGTCCTACAAGATCAATTGGTTTCCTAGCCCTACCAAATGGGGGGAAAGCCAGACTCAGTTTTCCAGTGTCCTGTGGACATTTAGTGAGCCATTTCTACAGTCCTCTTCTTTTTCCTTTCCTCTCTTTGCAATCCCCTTGGATTGAGATACACACTTGCACCCCTATTTCTTGCTTAGGACTTCACTCCAGAGTCCTTTTGCTGTTTTACACCATTGATGCCTTGAAGTTGCCCCCATCAGATCATGCTTTGTATGGGGGAGATTGCAATGTGACTGTCATATCCCGTCCTAACCCCTATCCCCACACCTCCGATCAACCCTCCAATACCCCCTATGTCACCTCCAACTCTGACTCCCTCATCTCTGGTCTCCTCCGATAGGACTCCATCCCATCACCCATTGGACATCCGATACCGGAACCCCTTCCTCCATCAGACCAATTATGATTGGTTCGGATCTCATTTCCTCTTATGCTCGCTCCATTCCTCTGACCTATGCTCCATTTCCTATGATTACTCCTGTGCTACATTTCATTTGTATATCCTATGTACATCGCCCTTGGTACTCTAT
>JBBPTO010001791.1:0-13542 GCA_038094155.1 Pulveroboletus cf. aberrans
ATCGTCGATGCACTGAAAGCTTGCAGATATGGGGTACAGTATGGCTCAAATCCACAGAAGCATAGATGTTGAGCATCAATACTACTCTGTCATAAGACAGGTCAAATAAAGCCATGTGTTTCCTGATGGAAGACAACAGAGTGTATGATATGGTGATTGTTCCACAATTGTCAACCAAAGACAGCTCCAATCCTTCAGGAATTTTGTGCAGCTACACAAAAGCAAGCAAGTCACATATGATACTCACATCAAAGTGTTGAAACTTGGTATTCACTTTCAGCTCCTTTGTTACATAACCAAGGTTCTAGATTATGATAACATAATCATTGGTCATTTCCACTCTTATATTGTTTCATCATTCACTATAGAAATGAGATACTTATGCCATTGGCTAGTATCTATATCCTACCGACTTCTTTGGTCATTCAGTTATGTTTTATGACTCATTCCTATCCATATATGATAGAGATGTATACAGGTACAAACAGTCCTGTAAAGTATTTAGGGAGAGCTTCCTCATGGTCACTCTCCAGTTAGAATCCTATCCAACTCAGACAGACAAGTTGAGTACTCTAAAGACCCTCTACCTTGTGATACTCCATTTACCCTTGGTGAGTTCTTCCACCAAGGTCCATAACCTTTCCTCTCCCTATCAGTCCTTTGTCTGGTAGGACCGTCCACTACCTCAGAGGATGAGACAAAGGGATCTTTGCATCTCTTTACAAAGTGGAAGCTTGTCAGAATCTATAGTGTGGGCAGAGGTGCCCAGTACTACTAGCTATTAGTACAACCATAGGTAAATGAATAAGAAGAGTCTCACCTCAGCCAGATGCCCAAGGGAGCAATCACAACTGAGGTGAGTTGAAGAGAACACAAGAATTAAATAGTAAAATGGTATGTGCACATTCTAACTCTGGAAAACTCTGGTCCAGAGTTAAGCAAGGGTAAGCAGAGTGCATTAGGAATAGTTCAAGATGAGAAAGGAATGGTTCAAGAAAAGTAGAACAAGTCATACAACTTTCAGAAGAGGTATGATGTGTTAAAAGGTGGTATGATGTATCAAGTCACAAGGCACTTTCCTGAAACAAATAAATGCAACTCCAGAGTGAATGGAGTGGAGGATATATGAAAAGAGTGCAGAGCACCCTCAGAGTTGTACCAGAGTTGTACCAGAGTTATACTTTGACAAATCTGACCAGCACAGGTAATGTACCAAACATGCAGATTTGAGTAGTGGCAGAAACACACTTCAAGGTAGGGTTCATGACAATTACCTGAAATGTTGTTGGACCAGGCTTCTTTGCAAAGCTTTACAGAAAATGAATGGTCCATTGAAAGACAGATAAAATGGGTGTGATGCCAACCACTGGACTAGTCCGAGGTAGACAATAAGTAAAGAAGGATATGAGTGGTACTTGTCTCTAAGGGATTCCTAAAGGTTGTAAAGTGAGAAGGGGACAGGATCAAGATGCTCCCTGTGTGTTTGAGTGGGATCCAGTGTGTATCCAGTGTAAGGAGCTGTCACTCCTTAGGTCCATATCCAGTTGTTCTACATCTATTTGACTTTCACTAGGTTGTTGTTGAGTCATCAAGCATCTGTGTCTATCTATGTCCATCTGGTTCTGGTCCGCTCTAGTTGTACATATCTGGTTCCTTGTATCCATTCCTTTTCAATCTGGTCTGTCTACCAGATGGACTTCTATTTCTATAGTGTACTGGATGCTATGTACTAGATGCTCAGTATTGTGATCCGGTTACCAGATTCACATTGGATGCTCCTTCTTTTTCCTTCTTTATGTTTATTTAGAGTCTTGGGTGTGCCCAGACTATAAAAGTTGTGTTTTGCACACATCTAATCAATCATCTATTACTTACTCGGAGTGGAAGTCTTCAGTCCCCATCAATCCAGTCATATCTGGATCTCTTTTCTCTTTTCTTTCTCTCTTGATCCTGAAAGAATCAAGTCCTGTGCTCATCAGCCATGTCTGAAGCATTAGGCACTCTTCTAGATTGACTACCCAGAAGTCCTGTAAGCCCTGCAGTTGCATTCCCTTGATTCTCTACCTGCAATTCCCCTGGGACAAACCTATCATTCCTTCACTTTCTTTCTTTGTGTTACTGACCTGCTAGTTTTCTATCTGAAGACCTATAGCAGTTTAGGTCAGTCAACCTCTCTTCAATGCATGCATACAAACAACACCACTGATCAAAGGAAAGTGTAATGATAGTTATGAACACGCTGCACAAAATAATCAGGAAAAAAAAATATGGTAGCATAAGATGATCATGCACAAAATCAGTATGCATCACTCAATGCTGTCCTCTTCTTTGTTAACATCCACCTTAGGCACACCATCAAAGGAATCACCAGACTTGTGGTCACTTATGTGCTCTGGATCCATCACAATGAAGTTAGCAGTCATATTGTTCATCAATATCAGTTTTAGACTTACCATCGAGGGTATCTATGTTCAAACCACATTACCTTGCATACTCTGCCATCACTGTAAGCTCATTTGCATTGTG
This sequence comes from Pulveroboletus cf. aberrans, assembly GCA_038094155.1. Taxonomy (NCBI): domain Eukaryota; kingdom Fungi; phylum Basidiomycota; class Agaricomycetes; order Boletales; family Boletaceae; genus Pulveroboletus; species Pulveroboletus cf. aberrans. The sequence continues at coordinate 2,527 of JBBPTO010001791.1, forward strand.
ATTGGTATGTTGAGCAATGGATGGCAGCTAACCACCATAGAACAACTTGTTGTCCTTAAGGTCAGATAGTCCTCAATCTGTGTACATATCCATTCAGAATTTGAGCTCTGATTTGCTGAGATTGTACCCTTTCAAAGTAAATTTGAATTTGTTCCAGGGATTAAATTATTCATCTTGTTGCTTTCAGATCACATGTCACTAGAAGCAATTGATGATGACTTTAAAGAGATGCAAAGATCCCTTTGTCTTGTTCTCCAAGATAGCAGATGGTCCTACCAGTCAAGGGACTGATAGGGAGTGGAAAGGTTATGGACCTTGGTGGAAGAACTCATCAAGGGTAAATAAAGTATCACAAGGTAGAGTGTCTTAGAGTAAGACAGAGAAGGAGGGAACTCAACTTGACTGTCTGAGTTACTAGAAGAGCTAGAGAAATTGGAGAGCAACCATGAGAGAGCTCTTCCTAAATACTTTACAGAACTGTTTGTACCTGTATAGATCTCTATTGTATAAGGATAGGTATGAGTCATGAAATATGACTAGAGAACTGAAATTATCGGTAGCATATACATAGATACTAGCCAATGGCATAAGTATCTCATTTCTATAGTGAATGATGAAACAATATGAGAGTGGAAATGACTGATGATCATGTAATCATGATCCAAAACCTTGGTTATGTAATAAAAGAGCAGAAAGTAAATATCAAGTTTCAACAGACTCCATTCTGCCAATGCATATTTCTCAAGTAAAGCAGCCTGAAGAATGTGATTAGGCAGCTTGTTGATGCCACAAATGAAAATTTGCATTGCCTGGAGGTTTGGTGGTGTGCATCAAGATCATATTGATATAGTGACTTCTTACCTCATGGTAACTTGATACATGGCCCTTCTGGGGACTACAGACATTATGGTTTTGATATGATAACACAAAAGGATGCTTGAATGCCAGGAAGCATGCTTGGTGTTTGGAGTAGGGAGAAAGTTGATGACTGGATGGGTGTTTCAAAGGAGAATTCATGTTGATGGGGTCAGACTGGTTGTCGAGATATGTTATAGAACTAGTGGGGCTGTGAGGCAGAGTACACAAGGCATATGCAACTCGAACTGCAGACATATTGATGTGGCTTGAGCCTGAGAGAATGCAGGCTGGTTCAGGTCAACCCACTGGTTTAGAGTTCCAAAGATCCTGCACTGGCTGTGAGCTCAGTCACAGTCATGGTGAGTAAAACTGGAATATGATGGCCATGATCAGCACTGGCATGACAATAGATGATAAACATGATGTACCATTGGATGATGTATGTCCACTAGAGTTTAGCGAAAAGTAAGTAAGTCTTGATTTCATTTGAAGTTGATGCTGAATCTGCCTGCTCACCTGTTATGGATTTGTTTGTCCACTCTGCTTACTTCTGTTGTTGTCAATCAATAGTGTTTGGAGTCATCTTGGCAGTAAACATGAACTGTGTGAAGACCAGTTTCCAGCTGCCTCAGATCTATCAGTGAACCAATCCCAGCCTCGTTATGGCAGATATCACCCAAATTCAGCATACATCTATGGTAAAGCAAAAAACACACTTGAGCATTTGACTGAGGAATCCATGCAGCATGAAGAGATCAGACAAGCTCATATGACAAATGTCTATTATCCCTTCACAGACCAAGGTTAATGGGAGCTGGATAGATTCCTCTGTAAGAATCTAAATTGAGGGCAGATTTCCAGTTCCTGAAACTGGAATGGGTGAGTAACACAACAGTCTTCCTTTGCCAGTAATCTTCAACATACCCCAGTTTAAAAAAAGGGAGAAACCAGATTTCAAATCCACAGATGAACTCTTCTTGTGGATGGACTTGTTACCTCAAGGGCTCTGCTGGCACTGCAGAAAGATCAAGCTGGATGGATATATTATGGTTCACCCAGTTTATTTGCTCTGGCGGGATGCACTCAATGTCACATGGTCAATTTTTGGCAATCCAATCTTCCACCATGAAATGTTTCTAGATCTGCATGAAGTATACACCAAAGACAATGAGTGCAAATATGGTGAGTGGATGTCCTCAAAAAAAGCATTCAAGATACAGGTAAGCCAACCTTCCACTGGCACTCTTTCATCTTGATGCTCATGACTATCATCAGGATTTCCTTTCTGCTGGGGCCATGATCATTCCCATCATACTTGCTTCTGATAAGACTCCTGTTACCAGACAAACTGGAAACCTTGAAATGTACCCATTGTTCTTGACTATAGGAAACATTCAATCTGATCTATGCATGAAAGCAACAGCTCACACATGGTCTTGCATTGCATACATGCCTCTTGCTCAATTTGTCATGCATAGTAACTGTATGGGTGTCCTCCAAGCTCAACTCTGTCACTGCTGTGTGGACATTGTGTATGATTCCCTAAAATCAGCAGTGCTTCAAGGTGAATATACATATGGCTGACCCTGAAGGGCTCTGACATTACTGCTTCACACCCCTCACTGCCTACATAGCTGACCTACCAGAACAACTCATGATCTCTTGCATTTCACAAAACTCATCCCCTGTGATGCTTGCTACTAAAGCTGAATTCTCTAATGCTACCCCTCATTCTCCTTACTCTGGTCTGCATACTCTCAAACTAACACATCTCTTGGCTCAATGTATTGATCCCTGGAAGGTTTGTGAGTTCCTAGAAGCTACAAAAGAGCTTGGGCTCAGTGGAATATATCTTTCATTTTGGAGGAATTGGCCCTTTGCCAACCCCACCATTTTTCTTACACCAGAGATCCTTCATACCCTCCATAAGTTCTTCAATCATGTCCTGAAGTGGTGTAAGAAAGAGTTGGGTGCCTGCTACAAGAGTTAGCATAAATGTATTGGTATGCAGCACTTTGGAGACAGGGTAACTCACATCAAACAGATGACTGGCTGTGAGTATCATGACCTGCAGCAGACAATTGTTGCATCCATTGCTGTCCCTATTCCACTGGATTTTGTCTGTGCAGTGCAAGCAATCATTGATTTCATCTACAAAGCCCAAGCCTCTCACTTCACAGAATCCTCAGTCACCTCCATGCTTGAATCTCTTGCTGAATTCCATGTGTTCAAACAGGTAGTCATTGATGGTGGACTATGCCATGGTACATCTAGCCCCATCAAGCACTTTGAAATCCCAAAGCTCAAGCTTTTTCACCACTTTGTGCTGTAAGGAGCCATTGCTCCTTAGGTTCATATCTGGTCATTCTACATCTGTTTGACTTTCACTAGGTTGTTGTCAAGTCATCAAGCATCCATGCCAATCCATGTCCAATCCAGTTCCAGTTCACTCTACTCACACATATCTGGTTCTCTGTATCCATTTCTTTTCAATCTGGTCCATCTACCGGATGGACTTCTACTATATGTATAGTGTACTGGACACTATCTACCAGACACTCTGTATTGTGATCCAGATACTGGATTCACGTCAGATGCTTCCTTCTTTTCCCTTCTTTATGTTCATTCAGAGTCTCAGGTGTGTTCAGACTATAAAAGTTGTATTTCACACACAGTGCTGGACATTGAATCAATCATCTATTACTCAGTTTGAGTCTGAGCCTTCTGTTCTCATCAATCCAGTCATATCTGGATCTTTTTCCTTTTCTTTCTCTCTTGATCCTAGAAGAATCAAGTCCTGTGCTCATCAGCCATGTCTGAAGCATTAAGAGCTCTTCTAGATTGACTATCAAGGAGTCCAGTAAGCCCTGCAGTTGCATTTCCTTGATTCTCTACCTGCAATTCCCCTGGGATAAACCAATCGTTCCTTCACTTTCTTTCTTTGTGTTACTGACCTGCTAGTTTCCTATCCAGAGATGTATAGCAGTTTAGGTCGGTCAACCTCTCTTCAGTGCCCTCAATCTGTAACATTGGTGCTCCCATTCAATATACAGCAGATGTCTCCAAGCACCTTCTGATCACACATTGCAAAAATCCCTTCAAGCATACAAATCACCATCAGAGTACCTTCATCCAGCAAATTGTCCATCTATTGAACCAGGAAGAGTGAATGTGCCAGTACAACCTCTTTGCAGTACTTCTGAAAAATGGTGTCTCACTCAAGAATGTTGTTGACAAGGAATTTGATGAAATGACTGATGTTGACCCTACCCTTGCATGGATCCTATGTGCTTCCCCTTCAGACCACAGGACCTTCTCTTCAGCAGACCACCCTATATGCAATGACTTCCTCAAAGGCATCATCTCAGATGATGTGCATGTTGCTGCTCATGTCACCCTCAAGCCAAATCAGAAAGGCAAATTGCCTGGATGGGTATCTTTGATGTATCAACTACCCCAGTTCAATTGGGTTCTCAGTGCTTTTATATTAGCCTTCAGCTTGCAGTCACTTCCTGCAGGTATGCTCAATGTTTGGACCACATTTTGACTTCAGCTAATCTCAAGATTTCATGGAAACAAGATCATGCCTAGTCAGCTCTTACAAGCTCTATCACTGTCAGAGAGCTATCCACAGGGCAAATGTGATATGGTTTTACTTCACAATTGCTCAGATGGGGGAAAGTTTGACCTTTTTAATGGAATATATCCTGTTGGCTAACTGAAATCTTCAGTCATACCTCTTGTAGTGCAGGTCCACATTGTCTTTGCCTTTACCCTTCTCAAAAATTCACCCAAATTTTTTGGGATACCTTTGCTTTACATGAAGTTGTTTGAGGTTTTTGATAGACCTGATGACATAATGAGAATGCATAGATTGCAATGCAAGACATTTACAGGTTCTGATGGTCATCTCCATTGTAAATCTGTGGTGATTTCTATTACAGATGTGATGCATGCAGTTGAACTCATCCCAGTGTACAGTGTTCAACATGATTGTCAGGCTATGACAGAGGTTTCTTTAGAGATGTACAATGAATTCTATCTGAACAATTACTCTGACAAGGAATTGTATCACACTGTCTCTAAGGACTACTTGTAGATTTGGCTTTACTGTGTTCTGTAGTTGATAATAAAATAGACTGCAGCAATCATATCATGAACTAAATGACACAGATAATCTACAGTGTGATGACATCTAACCCATACCTCTGTTAAGATTCTATGAATAGGTCCTGTGCTCTGTTAATACAGGCAGACCATAGTGCTAATACACTATTCGTGTTACTAAAGACATAGGTTGAATATTAAGGCTTGACTGTTGCATCAGTCAAACTTAATTAAAGTGTAATCTTAATTACACTTCAGGATCAACTATATGATGATCTAGATGCAGTCTTTATGACTCAGCTATGATGTCATCAGTCTGGAGCTTTCTTAGCTCTACAACAGCTGTGTTGGATTGATTCAGATCCAACTCCATCTATTTCAAATAAGTGGAGCATGTCATATCCCATCCCAACCCTATCATCACACCTCTGAACCACCCTCTGATACCCCCTATGCCACCTCCAACTCCAACTCCCTCATCTCCAGTCTCTTTCAAAGGACTCTGTCCTATCCTTCATCGGACCTCCAATACTGGAACCCCTTCCCCTGTCAAACCAATTATGATTGGCCTGGATCTCATTGCCTCTTATGTTCACTCCATTCCTCTAATCTATGTTCCATCTCTATGATCATTCCTGTGTTACATTTCATTCTTATATCCTATGTACATCGCCCCTCGGTACCCTATGATCTCCAATCATTGTTGTACCTTTACATATGGTTTCCTCCATTCTCCGTTCTGGACTCCGATCCAACCTCGTAGTATATAACTCCTGTAATCTCCTCATGACTCCTCAGTTCGAATATTGATGTTGCTTGACCTCTTTATTGAAGTCACTCAATGATATTCTCTCTTCTCTGAACTCCGTCCGATCCTGATGAAGTTTCCTTCCTTCCCTTATCATCTTCACTATGTCCTTCCCATGTCCGAAATAAGAACCCGACAGTAGGCAAGGGTGCGACACATAAGTCCTGTGCCAAGTCCTCACCCCCATAACCCCTCATCTCCACCCCATTCCACCTTCGTCACCTCTGCTTGTCGTTCTGTTCCATCTCCATTGGACCTCCAGCCCATTCAGCATCCTTTCACCCCAGAGTTGACTGATACACCTCAGACCTCCATCAGACGAAGTTCTGGAGGAGTCTAGCATCCTGACAGAGCAGCATGACTGATCCTATGATGTCATTCTGACATCATCAATCTTGTTCTAGTTACATCACACACAAGTACATACAGTTAACTCCCTTCTAACTGATATCCTTCAGAACAGCCTTGAAGGTATGAGTTATCAGAGAGTATTAGTTGTGGTGGAGGTGTGACAGTTTTGTCATACCGTGACCCTGAGTGAACTGAGGACATGGTAACTGGACACCATTGATTTAGACACAACATGTACCTATTTTCAAGTGAAATAATCAGTTAGCTTTGTATCCTTTGCACCCTGCATCAAGATGGAGTGAGTGTGTTGCCCAAAGAACCCCAACATCATTCCAGTTTTGCATGCAAAAGAATTATCGAGTGCCCCAACATATTCCCACAACAGCAATGCCACTTGAACTGCCTCGCTATGCATTGGGAGTGTCAGTTCCCTCACCATCACCTTTCATGCCTCTCCCCATCAACTACCTTATCTTCTGCTTTTTCAGTGATGACCGGAGCTCATAGTCAGATGCATATGTTGACAATGCAGTCCAACCAATTCATCAAGATCACAGTGTAAGCACACCAGCTTACCTTGGTCTCATAACTAGCCAGCAGGGTCATTTCAGGTCATTTTACAAGCAGTGCTGGAAGGCACAGCATGCAAATTATAACAGTTAGAGGCTTATACCATCCACTCTACTGAATGCTAGTAATTCTGATGTAATGGCTAACTGTGGGCCATGGTCTGATCATTTACACAGACAGAGCTTTTAATTCAGCCTTGCCTTGCAGTCCAGAATCTGCCAGAAAAGTTCCTCTAAGTACTTTTTTAGGACATCAGGCCAGCCAGATGTTGTCTGATATGGTATACAACAGATGTACTGATGTTTAGAGCAGGTCTAAGTGTGGTAAAAAGTGAGACTAAACTTGAAATGAAACTAGGGACTGTCATATCCCATTCTAACCCCTATCATCACACCTCTAAACACCCCTCCGATACCCCCTATGCCACCTCCAACTTCAACTCCCCCATCTCCAGTCTCCTCTGAAGGACTCCATCCTACTGCTCATCAGACCTCCAATACTGGAACCTCCTCTCCCTGTTTAGACCAATTATGATTGATTTGGATCTTGTTTCCTTTTATGTTCACTTCATTTCCTAGACCTATGATCCATCCTATGTCATCCCTGTGTTACATTCCATTCTCTAGTCCTATGTACATTGTCCCCTCAGCACTCTATAACCTCTGATCATTACTGTACCTTTCCATATGGTTTCCTCCATTCTCCATTCCAGACTCCAATCTGACCTTCTAGTATATAAACTCCTGTAATTCCTCCTGTACTTCTCAGTTTGAATATTGATGTTGCTTAACATCCATTGAAGTTACTCAATGATGTTCTCACTCCTCTAACTTCATCCGATTCCAATGAAGTTTCCTTCATTCCTTTATCATCTTCACTTGTCCTTTCTATCTCTGAAATGAGAATCTGACAGTAGGCAAGGGCATGACACATAAGTCCTGTGCCAAGTCCTGTCAGAATCTGTGTGCTATGGTAGGGGTAGAAGTACCCAGACTCAGTGTTGCACTAGAGTGGCAGAACAACTGAGGGAGAGAAGACAAAACCGGACTGACTAAATAGTGACGGAGATTAGAGCGCTTGAACTCCGATGTAACTCCGACATAATGTCCGGAATAGGATAAATGAAGTTCGAAAGAAGAAAGGGACCTTACTGAGTGGAATGGTCAACTCCGAGATGCTCTGGAGTGGAGTTGAGGGACTTGGTGCGCATCAACCTCGGAGTTGTAGTGGGCGACCTCGGAGACAACTGGAGATTGGAGGTGTTACATTTTGACAAGTCCTCACCCCTATAACCTCTCATCTCCACTCCATTCCACCTTCATCACCTCCACATGTCATTCCATCCCATCTCCATTGGACCTCCAGCCCCTTCTGCGTCCTTTCACCCCAGAGTTGACTGATTCCCCTTGGACCTCCATCGGATGAAGCCCTGGAGGAGTTTTGCATCTTGACAGTACGTTCAAACTACCTCTTGCCTTTACTGTCATTACAATCTCTGACATGTCATTCATGCTGAAGATGTCTTCCTCAGACGTCACAATGACAACCTTCATTCCTTCCTCATGTCCTTACCCATGTCCCCTCTGATGGCATCATCTTTGATGCTTACTCCAATAGCTCTGATCACCTTCGGATGTAATCCCTGTCCCTTCATTCCATCTTCCACATCAAGACTCCTTTTCAAAGTCTACCCTTAGGATTGCATCATATGTAGCCTCTACTCACACTCTGACACATCTCTGGATCTCATTCCTTGATCCTTAGATAATATCCTGAGGACCTTGACTATATGGACCTCTGTAACCCCAGGAGTTGTGTTGCTCCTCTTCCACTTCTCTTTCACCTCTCCTGAACACATCCAGTCCTTACCCCACCTCTGATGTCATCATCTCCATCTCTCTTATCTTTCGTTTGGACATCCTTTGACTTCTTATGACCTCCAATCTCCTGTCATCTATCTCTGCCTTCCCCAATGATATCATTCCTTCTCCAATGTAAAACTCCTAGGAACTCCGAAGTGGAACTCCTAAGCTAATAAAAAGGGTGCAAGTATAGTTCTCGACCCAGGGGATTGCAAAGAGAGAAAGAAAGTGTGTGAGGGTGAATATGGATGGCTCACTAATGTCCTGAGAGAGCTGGAAAATAAGAGTCTGATTCCTCCCTGTTCAGTAGGGCTAAGAAATCAACTATAGAGTTGACAGGAGTTGACAGGAGTTGCAGAACTTGACTGGAGTTGAAGGGAAATGAAGGAAATCAAACTCGAAGACTTAGGACTGATGCTGGATGGTGGCAACTGACTTTTAGAACTAAGTTCTATGTACAAAGTTTTAAGTCTGGGTATTCCTGAAACTGTGAATCAAAAGGAAACATGAAGGAATGAATGTAGACACTAAATAAAGGAATGTTCCAATAAGGAAACACAACTCCGACTCACGGATGACTCATCCGGAGCGCGGGAACTAAGGTTCGGTCCTCCGGAGGTTGGAGTTCTGACTCAAGAAGACTGCCAGTGACTGTTGAATCTCAGAGAAGTGGTGGAGGACTTCAGAGGAACTCAGAGGAGGTATGAATACTCAGAGGAAGTGGGAATGTCACTGTAGGGAGCTTGAGTCTCCTACACCAAACCTCTGATGCCTTGACAGCATCATCTCTGATGTCTTGATGATGTCTCTGATGTGTCTTTCAAAGACCATCATCTCCAATGCCCCCACATCACCTCCTACATCCTCCACAACCCTTTGGCATCACCCTTGTCCTCCACTCTTCACCAAATTCCTTCCACTTCCCTCACTCAGGCAAAACCACCTCCGATGTGATATGCATAACTCCTCATTGGGTTTCTGAAGCACACTAGTACCGATCCCGCTTACTCACCCATTATAGTCTGTTGACTGCAGGTATTGAGAAGCACCTATGCTGGACTTCTGTGGACAGAATGCCAGCCCTGACACACTGACTTTTGTGTCTCCAGGATTGACCTCACTCCCCTCTTTCCCTCTGCATACCAACAATCCTCCTTAGGCTCACATTGGCCTAGCCAGCCAACTCCTGGACGATGACCTCCGACCCACCTTGGATTTGCCTTGAGTCTCCTCAGACCTTACAGTCCTCTCTCTGTGCTTGCACTCAGTGCTTGTCACACTCCTCTCCTCATCTCCACTTCCCTCCAACACCTCTTTGGTTCTTCAATACTCGACCTCCGATGTTCTGTTATTCTAACTTGATTACCAGAAATGCTATAGGAACTGGTTTTCTCAAAATATAGGTGCTCGACCTCCCTCGGTTGCTCATTCCTAACCTCCACTCTCCACTCTCTACCTCCTTCCTCTCTTTGGCCAGTAGTTGCTGTGCATCAGAAGTTGAGTCTTATGATTCCTTCTGAATGCCTTAGATCCATCTCCCTCCAAGCCTCCAAGCTTTCACCTCCTCTCTGCTTCCACCTCCATTTTGTCTCCATTTTGTCTCCATTTCCACACTCCTTTCACCTCTGTTCCTAGGATTTAGTTGCTGTGTGTCGAAAGTCAATTAAGTTCCTTTCATTCATTTACAGGGCTACTCCTTGAATTTGGTCATCTGACCTCCCCTGAGTCCTCCACTCCCATTCCTCCCATTCCATCTCCGAATACCCCTAAGTGCTCTGATTGCCTCCACATGCCTCTGTGCTGCATTTGGCATTGAACATCAGCACAATTACCCTATGCCTGTTCCTCTTTTGATGTTGGGACATCAACCTAAAAGAGGGAGATAAGGGACTGCACTCACAATCATGACAACTTTCTAATGACTCTGAAATGCTCACTTCATCCCTCTGGAGTTAAGATCCACTACTCCAATGATCTGAATTTCCTCTGCCATCGCTCCTCTTTGCATCACGCTCCCGATCCACATTCTTATCACATCCCTCATCCTCTCCTTTTCTCCCATCCTCCTTATTCCTTGTCCTGGTTGCTCTGTTGAAAGTTGAGCTTATCTTTCGTTCATCTATAGAACTGTTCCTCAGACCCCAATTTTCTTTCAACACTTGACCTCTGACTTCCTCCCATGGCCTTGAATCAACCTCCAATATCCTCTTCTCAACCTTTGCAACCTTATCCTCTCAACCTTCAACTTTCCTCTCTCCTAGCATGACTTCCACACCTTTACCTTCCCAGCCTCCATACCCCTACTTACCTCTACCTTCGATTACCTCTGAACCCCTGATTATGATCTCTCATACATGTACCTCTGAACTCACTCTCATTATTCTTTCAACCTCCCTCAACCTCCCTCCTTCATTTCACAATACCTCACTTTGATTATCAAGTGACTCTGCTCCTCATTAC
>JBBPTO010001792.1:0-13532 GCA_038094155.1 Pulveroboletus cf. aberrans
CATGTTGACATCAAGAAGATTCTCAATTAGACCACTGGTGAAGGCTTTGATACCAGCAGCATGCTGCTGCTTAGCCTGCTTCTGTTATTTGGTCAAGGGGGGGCATTTCTGGTATATATGTTGCACTGCAATGCAAAAGTAAACATTACATAATCAGGGGTGTTTTCCGAAAATGCAGATTCAGGATAATTAGACCATGTTTCAGTCCTAAAATCAAGTCCCTGACCTTCCCATAAAAAATCCAGCCCTGTGGACAGTTGCCATGTTTGAGTGGCTCACACTGTAGAAGGAATTCCTTTTCACACACCCACTTTAACAGGAGAGTACAAGGGTACTCATGTTGTGCAGGGCAGAGAAGAGAGAGGTGAGCTGAGGATGCTCTCTGAGATAGAGATGAAAGTTCTTGTGACCAAGTTTGAGTTAGGTGAAATTGATGAGATCAACCCCTGTAGAGCTTCTTGGAAGCTTGATCTTAAGGGGAAATGAATCTCATTAATTACATCACAGTGCCTACTGCCTTTAAACACATTCAGGAACATGTATGTACTTGTATGTGATGTAGCTAGAACAAGGTTGATGATGTCAGAATGACATCATAGGATCAGTCATGCTGTTCCACTTATTTGAAATAGGTGGAGTTGAGTCTGAATTGACCCAATACAGCAGCTGTGGAGCTAGGAAAGCTCCAGACCAATGACATCATAGCTGAGTCATAAAGACTGCATCTAGATCATCATATGGTCGATCCTAAAGTGTAATTAAGTTTACACTTTAATTAAGTTTGGCTGATGCATCAGTCAAGCCTAATAGTTGACCTATATCTTTGATAACATGAATAGTGTATTACCACTATGGTCTGCCTGTATTAACAGAGCACAGGACCTAGTGTTCAATTCACAGAATCTCAACACTCCTCACTAGAATGTCATGTACTTTGAGGATATGGGATCAATTTCAAAGTCTTTATGTTTTCTTGAAACTTGACATTTTCCAGATTCATGGTGAAGATATCTGTGAATTGTTTTATAGTTTTGACATAGAATAGTTCAACTTCTTTGAATTAAATGGCTTCTCAGATGTAGTGATCATTCTTTCTGATGTGTTTTGTGTGACCTTCCTGTACAGGATTTGATGCTAGAAACATTGCACCATGATTGTCCACACATAGAGGAATTGGCTGGAGTGGAAAACCTAGTTCTTCAAATAGGATTCTCATCCAGACTTTTGCTTTGCCACTTCTGTCATTCCAGCCCAGTCTGTATCATAGTATGCTATGAGACCATTTTGAGGACTGTCTGCAGAGTATTTGATGCACAGATTCTTTGTTGAAGAAACATAGCAAACTATCCAGATTGCTTTCTGTAAATGTTCTTCTGTTGGATTTGCAGAGAACTGTGACATCTTGATCACTGCAAATGCAATGTCTGGTCTTGTTCCAAGCATTAGGAAAAGAAGTGAGCCTATTACAGATCAAAAGAGGATTTGAATCTTGAGATCAAGTTTCTCCTGTGTTGATGGCATAGGATTATATCTAGAGGGTAAAGGTGTTGTAACTGTTTTACAGTTCTCTTGACCAAAATGTTTAATGACCTTTTCAGCATAGGGTATTTGGTCAAGGACAAGAGTTTGCTTGATTTGATCACTTGTTATTCTCATGGATAGATATTCCTTTGCATCTTCAAGATCTTTGCATTCCCATCTCTTCATGAAACATTCCTTTTCTTTGAGGATTAGTGTTTTATCACTACCCATGAAAAGTGCATCATCAATGTATATCACAATGATGATGAAGATCTTTTCTTTCTTCTTTATGTAAACTCTGGTATCAGCATATAGCCTTTGATAGCTGAATTTGATGAGAGAAGCATGGAGTGCCTTGTTCCATTGGAGTACAGCTTGTTTTAGTTCATATATGGCTTTATTTAACAGACAGACTTTTAAGAGATTTCTAGGATCTATGAAGCCTTCTGGTTGTCATGTAGATCTTTTCATCAAGATATCCATACAGAAATGCTGTTTTGATGTCTAGTGCTGATATTTCCCAATCATGTAGCGCTGCTAGAGCTAGAAGGAACCTGACTGTTTCAAATTGAGTGACAGGTGAAAAGGTGTCTTCATTGTCCACATCAAAGATTTGTGTGAGGCCTTTTGCAATGTATCTTGCTTTGACATGATTGCCTGTTCTGATAGCAAAAACCCATTTCCATTTCATTGGTTGATGGTCGCTGGGCAAATCTACAAGCTTCCAGACTTTCCTGTCATGGAGAGATTTCATTTTGTCTTCACATGCAGTCTGCCATGCTTCCTGTCATTCTCATGGTAGCTTGGCAATGTATTTGTAATGTATTGGCACTTTCCAATCAGCACATCCTGTCACTGCTGCTGCCAATAGCCTGTTTATCCAACCTTGTGACATGACTTGTCCATCTTATCTGAAGTTTGACATTTGTTTGATTGAATGTTGAGCAACTAAGCTAGACATTGATTCATACAGTTGTTCTAAACCTTCTTGATTGGTTGGTTCTTCCATTTCTTCATCATGAGCTTGTTCTTTTTGAACTTGCTCCTCCTGAATTTGTATATCCTCTTGAATAGGGGTTTGCATTGAAGCCCTTATTCCCTATTGTTCTATCTCTATGGGAGTGAGATCTCCATAAGCAGAGTATGGTAGGGCTCTTCTTTGGGCTATCCTTGTGGATCTCCAAACAGGTTCTTGAGGAGGTCTGAAGGTTTGTTCATGTTCTCTCCTAGTAGGATAGTAATGATGAGGACATGCTCTGAATCTCACAAGAGATTTATCTTCAGTTTGCCTTGGTGGCATCCAGTCTCTTTTTCTTATTGAATCAGATTCTTCTGGTTCAGTTACTTCTTGTTGTGGAAGTAGCTTTTGTTTTGCTTTGTGTCTGTCTATGTCTTCTCTTGATGGTGGATGGTTCCTTCCTTGTCTGAAAGGTGAAGGAGGTACAGAGTGATATGAAGGTGGTGGTGATTCCATCTTCTTTGGAGTAGAAACTTTAGAGGGAGTTGGTGATGTTGTCAAAGTGGAAGATATGTCTGGATGATCTCCTGAGTTTTCATTACTAGTACTGCCTTCTAGTGGTGCTTGTGGTTGATTGGAATTTAAATTTGCTCTTGGTATTGATAGCGTACTACCAGATCTTGAGATTGTACTGGTATTTCTTGAGATTCTTTATATTTTTGATCAATAGGGGCATCATTTGCTATTGTTTCTTCAGCCTCTAATGAAATTTAAATCAGTCCATCTTCTTGGCCTTTGAGACAATGAGAGAATACTGATTTATCAAAAATGGCTTGAGTAGAGTCAAAGACTCTTCTACTGATTGTTGACCAAAATCTCCAGCCTTTGGTGTTTGGTATATAACCTATAAAGGTCATTTCTTCAACTTTGGCACTGAGTTTGTCTTTTCTTTGTTCTGGAGTGATGTATACAAATGCTTTACAACCAAATATTCAGAAGTAAGGGACATCTGGTTTGTTACCACTTTTGAAGATTTCAATAGGTGTCTTCCAGTTATGATGATGCATTGGTTGTCTGTTATAGATGAAGGTTGCTGTTTCTACTGTATCTTGCCAAAAGGATTTTGGTAAGTATGCATGATGTCACATAGCTTCTGCTTTTTCCATTATGGTTCTATTAAATCTCTCTGCTCAACCATTTTATTGAGGAGTATGAGGTACTGTTGTTTGATGAGTGATATTCCTGGAAGTGAAGAATGCATGAAGTTTGCCCATGAATTCTCCTTCTTGGTCTGAATGAACAGAAGTGAGCTGTTGACCAGTGGAGGTCTCAGCCCAAGAAACCATGTTTTGAAAATGTTGTGCAGCAGTGGCTTTGTCTCTGATAAATGCAACAAGTGTAAAACCAGAGTAATCATCTATAAAAGTAAGAACATATTGTGCTCTTGATTTTTGTTCCACTGGGTGAGGACCCATTAGATCTATGTGTACCAGTTCAAGTGTCTGTGTTGCTCTTTTTGAAGAGTCTGGAAATGATCTGTTGGTTATTTTGCCCACAGCACATTCTTTACAAGGAGGATGAAACATGGGGATGGCACATTGAGATAGGCCAGTGAAATTTTTAACTCCATGTCTCAAAGCATTGTTGCTTGTGTGTCCAAAGTGCTGGTGCCATATTTCATATGAAGAGGTCTTTTGCAGTGTAGCTGCTTGATGGTTTATTGATGTGATCTGGGACAACTGAAACCAATGTAACTTAGACTGTGGTGATAAAGCAGACATCTGTATCACAAGTCTACCACACTTGTCCCAAAGTCTGGATTCTTTTCCTTCAATCTCACATCTGAAGCCATGCAGAGTGAGTGTTATGGCTGCCTCAGGTAGAGGTAGGCGTAGCCCTTCAAGGCAGGTCTATGAGAATGAAGGAGAATGCGGCAAGGTGTTCTAAGAGGATGAGGTGCAAAGGTTCAAGATGAACAAGGCTTTCTGCTTGTTCTATCTTGATGAGCAAATGTCGAAGAGATGACTACCTCAGAGATCGATCGTCTCGAGGTGAACAAGAGGTTCCCTTTAAACAGTGTAGCTTCAAGAGCACTATGAAGTCTCAAAGAGCAAGGAAGATTCCCGATGAGGGACTTGGACTGAGAGTGGAGTGAAGACCCAGTGTATTATGGTACACAGAAGGGAGGTCTAGCTTAGTGATACGAGTACAGAAAGACAAGTTTATATAGACTGGGGAGGAGTCACTGATGAAGCAAATGGAATCGTGTAGAATGCGATAGAAAATGGATGATGAGTCAGGGTATTGTAGTCAGCAATGAAAGGAAAGGAAAGTCCAGATTGGGACTAACACCCATGCATATGTAAGCAAGAAAAGGAAAAAGGGGTTGATCGTAACAGTGAGGGTTGAAAGTGAATCTTTTGCTTTTGGAGTATACCAGACTTTTTCTAGGGTAACTGAAGGTTTACCATCTTGTTGAATGATAACCTTTCCAGGTCCATATCCTATCAAAGGTGAATTGTCAGTGGTTTTGGCATACCATGTTCTGTTCTCTATGTGGGCAAAGTCATATATATATGGTGAAAGATGATCAGAACATCCACTGTCAACAAGCCAATGATCTTGTGCTTGGAAGTCTGTAATTATAGATATGTATTGCATTGGGGAAGATATGGCTAGGCCATTTGTTTCCATGTTCTTGTCTCTCACAGTATAACAGTCACCATAAGTTGATTGCTCTCCAAGGTTTACATCATAATTCATTTGATCTCCTATGTCTAGATCATAATGATCATCCCTTGGGTAATATCCAGGGGTATCCCAGTTTGAATGGTAATAACCATAGCTGAAAGAATCATAGGGTTTATAATGATCTGCATACCAATGAGGTTGATCTTCCCATGTTACATTTTCTGTTTGATCTGTTAAACCTTCTTGAAATAGAATCTGCTTCCTTTTTCCTTTTTCATCCTTTCTCCTGTTGCATACTAGAGATTCTTGTACTCCTCCTTCTGTTTGATTAAAAGAGTTTCTGCCTTCTGGCAGATTGTCTCCATGATAAAGCGGGTTAGAATGAGAGAGTACACTTTGAAATAAGAAAGGGCCTACTGATGAGCATGGGCTCTTCTGGAAGTAAGATAATTAATGGATTGGGGGATGTCACTGGTTGAATGGGTGTGGGTAGTGCACTGTATGGAGAATCCCATACTTGAGGTGGTGCACCAGCTATATTCATCCCAGTGTCTTCATCCTGTTCACCATTGATGGTGGTGCTAAGAGGGTTAGGACAGTCTCTAATGTCAGCTTCTTCTTCAAACTCTGCTTTTTCTACCATTTCAACAAGGCCTTCTACCATCTTTGCACCAGATTCTCATCCTTTGCCAGTTTTCTTCTTTCAGTTTTGATAACCAAAGCATCTCTGTTGCTTCTTCTCTTGATGTTGAGAGTTTTGAGTTTGTGGCCCATTTTTACCTTGGGTGTGCTCGCTGGAGCTTTGTCCCATGGTTTGAGACTGCCACTTGTTTTGCTGCAGTGGCCCTCTTTTGAAAGGATTTGTCCTGTTTTCAGTTGCACTTGATGCTTCTGCAATAGCCTTGGCATGTCCTTTTGAAGGACCTTGTGATCCTTGTGCTTCTCTAAGATTGATCTCCACAAGGACAGCATTATGGACATGATCTTCTGTTATATTCTCAATGTTGGTAGATTGTATCAAGTTTGACACAAGGTGATTGAGGTGTTTTGAAAGTCGAACCATGCAATGCATAGCTCGAGCAGATTCAGCTTGATTGTCTCTTGCAAGTTCAAGCTTGCTGAAGAGAGTTTGGACATGATTCATGTCCTTGGTGAATTGTTCAACACTGTCTGTTCTGATCTTGACATTGTCGAGGTCAGTTTGAGGGCTGAACTATGCTGATATCCATGATGCTTGATAGAGATTTTGAAGAGTGATCCAGGCATCATGGGTCTTGGAGTTAACAATGTCATTTGCATCCACTCCAGTGCCACCAACAACATAGTGTATGTTATAGGTTGAGAGTCTTGCAGTGATGTTGGTGTCTATGGACATGCAAAGATTTCCATAGACTCTGTCATTAAGCAAACACCAGTTTGCTCTACTTGCTGCAACAGTGCCAATACAGGTGCATGTTCCATCAGCAAGTCCCCAAAGGTTGTGAGCCTTTCTTTATTCTTTCTCTCCATTCTGGGCAGTTATTGTGACCAGTTAGAACAGGAATGCATCTCAAAAGAGTTCCATCAGTTCAAAGGATTGTAGGATCAGTGGGAAGTTGAGCCATTTTAATTTCAGCCAAGAAGAACAATGTTAGTAAAATATTGATCAAAGACATCATCAAACATGTAATGATCAAAAATAGCCTGAAATTCTGGTCTTTCATCATTAGATCTTCAATCAGAGTTAACTGATCTTCCTGATTCCTTGAATTGATCTGCTATATCCATATGTGGTTCATTTTTGGTTAGATCCAGTGTTTTGGGTTCCTGAGTTGCATCATGTGGAGAATGTAGGTGCTCTTCAACTTCTGCAACAGATCCTTCCTCTGAGGTTAAACCATGCCTTCCCTGAGTTTTTCTCCTTCTTTACCACTTCAGTTCTCAATCTCTCCTCATTTCCCATTTCTTTGTTCTTTGTTCTTTGTATCTTGTTCAATTCATGGGACTAGATGTTTTTGTAACATGATACCATTTTGGCAGTGGTCTCGATGATATTGCTTCGAAACTTGTATAGTAAGTCTCTGCAAAGAAATGTGGGTTTGGCAATACATCATTGGAAAGAATCCCAGAATGGATCAAGACATTTTGAACTAAACAGTTGACATAAGAAATAGAGAAGAATTGAGGGAAGTAGACAGATAGTTTGAGAAAGCTTCTAAAGGGCTTGTCAAAGTTGAAGAAATAGGCAAAAGAAGATAAATGTGAAGGAAAAGGCCATGAAGAAGGAACTTCTGCACAAAAGGGAGAATTGTCATTAAACCATTCTGAGATGCCTATGTTTTTCTTCTCCAATGATTGCAGCTCTTCTTCACTGTGATCTTTTATAATCTCTTCCAAGATGCTTTTCCAAGGCCACATCTGCAAAACCTTGATAGGTAATCTGACATTCTTCATCAGTTCCATATATTATATGTTATTGAATGGCCATAAGGCCCCTAGAAGAGGGAAGAGACTGCCAGTGAAGGTGAAGGCGATGGTCTATGATGACCAGCATCATTTTCTGCAGAGATATTTCTTCATCTTCTCCATTCATTCTCCAGTCATTGTTTTCTACCTTCATGTCAGAATGAAGAGATTGGAGTAGAAGTTTGTTATAACTGGGGTTGCAATGATTTCTTTGAATGACCTCAAACCCAAACCACTGAGCTCAGATATGATGAGTTTGATGATAAGATTGAACTGGGAATGCCTGACCAGCACCTTCATAAATATCTGTCAAAGGGTCCCCATTGTAAGCCCAACTATTGATTTCCCCTCTGTCCTTCAACATTCATCTGGTCTTGATCCATTGGAGCTTGACTGGATAAATCAGCCTCAGAGTCAGGAAGTTGACCATCTCTGGGTGAATGTAAGGATGTGAAAATGAATTGACCTTGAAGTATGGGATCATCAGGTAGTCCCCTCTGTGTCAGACTGTGAAACTGATGTAGTCCAGATGGAGGTAAAGAGTGAGCTCTACCAGGATCAGAGGAGCTCTGTACTCAACTTGGCCCAGCAGATTGATACAGTAGAATTGTTGACAGAAGGGCTGTTGGTTGGGATCTGGCTGGACCCATTCTTCTTCCATTTTCAAGATGTTTTCTTCTTCAACCTCTGCTCTCACCCATTGCTTGAGATACATTAGATTCTGGAACTCATTGTGATCAGTCCTCCTCTGTCCTGAAAGGCCCAAAAATGGGTATGGATTGAGATTCAAAGGGACCCCATCGTCCATGAGATGAAGACAAGGAAGGACCGGAGTTGCTTCCAGATGAAAGTTGGGAATGTCCAGGCAAAGATGATGGGAGTGGAAGAGGACAGGAAGATGACAAATGTAGGAGAGGAAGTTCAGCATATTGACCTGGTATGAGGTACTGTTGATTGAGGTGTGAAAAGAGGTATTCTGGGATGAGGATGAAGGGGAATCCTGAGTGGGCTGATAAAGGATCCTGAGAGCCCCTTCTTTGAACAATTTGATTATTGTTTCCAGTGCAAATATGAGCTTTGCCTCTCTGAAAGTAGTGGTTGCACCAAGTGCAAGATGCCTTCTTTGGTACTTCTGGGTGTACCTCTGTGACATCACTGCTCTTGACCACTTGATAAAATGGTTCAGTGATGTGTAGATCAAGGGAATCTTCTGTAGATCACCTTGCAATCAGGATCTTTTCATTGAATTCACAGTGGTGGACTTGTTCTCTCTCCAAAAGGATAGTACACCAGGTACAAGGAACAAAAAGCAAAACTCCAGGAAATACCAAGTCCAAGGAGTGGATTGCTCTTTCTAAAATGGAAATTAATCTGCGAGTATTGATCGAAGTACCTTGTCAGGCAGCCAGGTCCCATTTGATAAGCCTTATCTTAAGCTTTTCTGGAAATCTTCCTAAACTAAGGAAGTTCTGGAATCTTCTTGTGTAATCAGGTCCACCAAATAGGTTTTCTTCAGAAGCAAGTGTCAGAGCAGGTGTAGAAGGAATGAATGATTGTTGCAAAGGAGGTGACTCAAGTCTGGAAGGATCTTGAGGCAACAGTCCCAGCAACTCTGCTTGTTGATGTAGACTGTGAGCTTGCTCTGCTAAGACATTTTGTATGGCCTGAACAAGAATAGAAATTGAGATAATAGGAGAATAATGGGAATGATACAGTGGATTTGAACCACTGGATGTGTACAGATTTTCAGGAGGTGTTTCTGGATTTTCTTGTTGACTAATTAAAGTCTCAGAATTTCCAGAACCAGGAGGTGAAGATCCTTGACTAGGTAAATGATTAGCCCCCTCACCAATGGGTTCTAGTTCCATTCTATGAAAGTTACAACTGAAGATTGTAACCTCAGCTTGAAAGATGGTGGTGTAGAGTAGAGACCAGTGATCATCATCAGTGGAATCTATTAAGAGGCAAGTGATATCTCTCCATCAAAATTCATAAAGCCTGTCAGTTATCATATAGGCTTGTCCCAAAGCAATGCCAAAGCATGCAATGAGGATGGAAAGAGCATCAAAGAACCCATAAACAAGAACTCTGTCTCTCTGTGAGGCAGGAGCAGGAGGCATGATGAAATATTTCAAAAGATATAGCCTGCTTGCCCACTACACCTATGCGTGGGTCATAACCTAACAGGAGGGTACAAGAGTACTTCTGTTGTGCAGGGCAGAGAAGAAAGAGGTGAGTCAAGGATACTTACCAAGATAGAGATGAAAGTTCTTGTGATCAAGTTTGAGTTAGGTGAGATTGATGAGATCAACCCTTGTAGAGCTTCTTAGAAGCTTGATCTCAAGGGAAAATGAATCTTGTTATTATTTACATCACAGCACCTATTACCTTTAAATAAATTCAGAAACATGTATGTACTTGTGTGTGATGTAGCTATAACAAGGTTGATGATGTCAGAATGACATCATAGGATCAGTCATGCTGCTTCACTTATTTGGAATAGGTGGAGTTGAGTCTGGATTGACCCAACACAGCAGTTGTGGAGCTAGGAAAGCTCCAGACCAATGACATCATAGCTGAGCCATAAAGACTGCATCTAGATCATCATATGGTCAATCCTGAAGTGTAATCAAGTTTACACTTTAATTAGGTTTGACTGTACATCAGTCAAGCCTAATAGTTGACCTATATCTTTGGTAACATGAATAGTGTATTACCACTATGGTCTGCCTGTATTAACAGAACACAGGACCTAGTATTCAATTCACAGAATCTCAACACACTCCTGTTCTCAAAGCTCACTTTACTCCAAATGAATTACAGCACCTTCAAAGACGTGTTGTGGATGATATCATTGGAGGACAGATCAACCAGGGAAGCAGTGTTTCAAGAACCAATGCCCCTTCTGTTGAAGAAACTCTATCAACCAATCCTTCACCAGGGAGAAAAGATACTCTTTCTGGAAATGGCTGACATCCTGCCTTATAAAGTTCACTCTAACTGCCCCCACATTGTTAATCCCTTCAAAATCACAACTGTGGAGACTACAATGGCAGATCAGAGTATCCTCTCCTGCTCCTTCATGTACAAAGATGAGACTCTCTTCTCTATCTACAGTGGTGCTGGTTGGGCTTTTCCTTCCATGACTTACAATATCACTCCATTTGCATATGTACATTTTCAGGGTATTGAGGTTTTAAGGCAAGATTTCTTTCTCCAATCAATAGACTAATTAACCCAAATGATTCTTATTGTTCTGGAGACCCCCACACAAGACTTTGAGAATTTATGATGGTTGCTAACTCATATTATGATGTATGGGGTTGGTACCACCCTCGCCACATCCAGAATTCTCCTGGTTACATTGTTAGATACTGGAATGCAGAATTCAACCAAGAACATCATGACATTTGGCACAACTCACCTGGATCTAAACTTCAAAAGAAGCTTCAGAAAAAGTTGAAGAAAAATTATTCTCATGGAGGACAAAACTTTGTTTATGAAGTTGTTGCTGGTTGATATGAGGGCACAAAGGTTCATTCCCTTCACAGAAAATTCATATATCAGAAAAATCATAGGAGAAGTGCACAGAATCAAAGGCATAAATATAGGTGAGATATTTTATAAGCAATGGACATCATCTTCTTGGATGTACTGGGATTGATTGATAAAAGATTGATTACTCAATGAATGGTGATCTTGATTTCCATTAGAAATGACACTGAAGAATTTGTTCCACAGATATGGCCACCACCATCTCTGCTGTCACTGATATCAAGATTGAAAGCATGATTATCACTTGCATCCCTATCCTTGAAGGACAGAGTAACTACTCTATCTGGTCTGCCCAAATCCAATCCATTTTTAATACAATTGAATACAGAGGTTTCTTTAATGGAACTCTTGCCACTACTCACAACATTGCTACCAGAGATGTTGACTCCTGGAAGCAATCAGATCAGAAAGTCCTCAGATATCTGGCTTTTACAATCAATGATGCCATTATTGATGCAGTTCTTCCTTCCTCTTACCAATTCTTTACCTCTGATACCAGCATTACACTAGCCACCCATTTTCACTTTATGACCTATCAGCTATGATCTACTTTCTCAGAACACTTTGCTTCTTGAGGTATTGCTGGGCAGTTTTACTTCCTGCATAATATCTTTCACCTTCACATTAGACCCTCTCATGCCACATACAGTGGCTCAAAAAAGTGTCCCAATGTCAGTACATTTTGAAGAGATTGATTAATTGCCAGTGAAGAAAACCAAACAAGGCCAAACACCTGCAGGGGCAAAGGTAGTACTTGCTCTGGGATTCCTAATTCCACTTGGATCATGTGACTAGGTTGTCATGCCACTGAGTCACAGCCATTTTAAAATGACATGTCATTGTGACACTTATTTGAGCATCATTTCAATTTTATACTTTTAGCACTTAGTGTGTCTTCCTTTGGCCTTAATCACTGCCTCTAACCTTCTGGGCATACTTTCTATCAACAGTTGACCTTTTCAGCCCCAATTGTGCCCCACTCCACTGCAATCCTCTCTCAAGGTTCCCATGCTCCCCTAGCCTGTCTTGAACAGTTGTTAAGCTTTTGTTTCAGAATTTGCCAGACATGTTCAATAGGCTAATGTCTGAAGATTGTGGGGGCCAATCCAGAAGCTTGATTACATGAGATTCAAGCTGTTCATGAGCCCTTTTGGAGGAGTGCTTGAGGTCATTATCCTATTGAAAGATAATGCCTTCCTTAGAAATACCAGAGTTTTCCATGCTATGAAGCAGATAACCCTTCAAAATGGAGACATACTGCTCAGTGTTGAAGAGAGGTTGACTGACCTAAACTGCTATGGGTCTCTGGATAGGAAACTAGCAGGTCAGTAACACAAAGAAAGAAAGTGAAGGAACGATAGGTTCATCCCAGGGGAATTGCAGGTAGAGAATCAAGGGAATGCAACTGCAGGGCTTACAGGACTCCTTGGTAGTTGATCTAGAAGAGCTCCTAATGCTTCAGACATGGCTGATGAGCACAGGACTTGATTCTTCTAGGATCAAGAGTGAAAAGGAAGAGAAGAGATCCAGATATGACTGGATTGCTGAGGACTGAAGACTCCCACTCTGAGTGAGTGATAGATGATTGATTGAATGTCTAGCACTGTGCGCAAAACACAACTTTTATAGTCTGGGCACACCCAAGACTCTAAATAAACATAAAGAAGGGAAAAGAAACATGAATCCAGTGACCAGATCACAATACAGAGTATCTGGTACATAGTGTCCAGTACACTATAAGTATAGTAGGAATCCATCTGGTAGACAGATCAGATTGAAAAGAAATGGATACAAGGAAATGGATATATATGAGTAGGGCGGACCGGAATCAGATGGACATGGATAGACACGGATGCTTGATGACTTGACAATGACCTAGTGAAAGTCAAATAGATGTAGAATGACCAGATATGGACATCAGGAATGACGGCTCCTTACAGCATGCATGCACTATTTCAGCATTATTCTTTCCATCTTTGACTTGAATGAATATTATATTATATTCATTGTCTGTCTTTTAATGTGCTTAATTATTGTTTTATCATCCATCATTTAGTGCACACATGCACTAAATGGACTAAAAAATGGTCATTAACTGTACTAATTCCACTACATAATATAGGCATGGGAACAGGCTGCAACAACAAAATTCAAGCTTACTGCAGATATGTTGGACAAGCATTGCTTGGGCCATGGGCTGATTTGTGTTGCAACAAATGACAATCTAAAGCAAGGACCAACTTTGAGTCACCAAAACTTCAATCCATGGCCTGTCAACTTCCAGTTGATCAATGCAATCAAACAGAATGTTCAACAACAAGGCTTGGCAAACTGTATGCAGTCTGAAGCTATTCTTATTGGT
>JBBPTO010001793.1:0-13527 GCA_038094155.1 Pulveroboletus cf. aberrans
GAAGACATCAGATTTAGGTCCCCTGTGGATGTAGGGAAGTGGAGTTCCCTACAGTGATATCTGGAGTTTTCCCATGGTTTGATAGCCTCTATCCAGTGCTCCTACCAAACCTGAGACTGTTTTGCTGCTGTTCATCCCAACTGTTAAGACCAGATCTTCTTCACTCTAACTCTGGTAGAGATCGAAGGTCAAAGGGAGTGAATGGCCAGAGATGGCTGGAGATCTGGAGGGGTGAAGACTCAACACATGACTTGTATGTCATGTCTCTGCACTGTCACAACTTTCTTGGTCAGAGACACATCAGAGGAACTTGGAGAGAGAACAGAAGAGAAGTTTAAGATGAGAGGAGTAGTTTATGGTGATATTCAGGCTAAAGTATCTACATACAAAGTCAGAGTATATATAGTCAGAGGAAAGTCAGAGGCTATGTAGATATAGTAAGATGGAGTCGGAGAGATCATATGCCAGAGCTGTGCTCTGGGCCAGGAACAAGCTGGAGCTGTGCTACACAGCATCAGAGAGAACAGAGAAGTGAAGCTAAACTAAATACAGAACAAGGAAAGTATGTAAGAGTGTCTGAGATATGTCCAAAGGGATGGAGGAACGGAGTTGGTGAGGAGTCACCAGAGGGATGTATGATGTTAGTCCAGAGGTCAGAGTTGTGTCGATTACACAGGATATGACACCAACCTGAGTCAAACTAGTTGAAGTCCAAAGGTCAGTTTTGAATCCAATGTCTGGATATGAGTTCCCACACACCGGACCTGGTGTTCCTGTGCCTTGGGAACCATTCACACACTCTGAGTTCAGTTGGGTTTTGCCCTCTTTATGTTTCCTTTACTGTGCATCATTCAGGTATGCCCGGATTAGACTTTTGTACCTAGGACTTTGTCCCTAGACAGTGTGCAAGTAACCACCATCATTTCTAAGCCTCTAAGTCCGGTTTCCTAGTCTTTTCTCTACATTTCCCTGTAATCAAAGTTGGTTTCCTAGCTCTACCAAACAGGGGGAAGCCAGACTCTTGTTTTCCAGTGTCCTGTGGATGTTTAGCAAGCCTTTCTATAGTTCTCTTTCCTTCTCTTTGCAATCCCCTTGGGTCAAGATACACACTTGCACCCCTATTCCTTGCATAGGACTACACTCCAGAGTCCTTTTGCTGTTTTACATCATACTTTTTGAGTAGAGTTCATCAAGGAATTCCCAGTAGAAAAGAACAGTTTCAGTGAGCAGGACCATGGTATTTGATGGGAGAAAGCAACTTACTTTGTCTGTGCTTTCAAGTTTCCTTTCTGGTTAGTGGCATTCTGCTTCTGTCTCTCCTGATTGCTGATGTGCTTGGTCATGGTCAGATCCAATAGTACATCCCCATTGGTCACAGTGGCTTACAGCTGCAATGATATCACAAGATGAGATCTTTCAGGAAGCAGACTTCTTGATGGCAATGGATGGAGACTCCTGTCCATTGCTTCCTGGAAGCACTGGAAGCTGACTTCCAATAAGGGAGTCATTTTCAAGTGCAAGCACTTCTTTATTGCTTTCATGCTCACTAACCTCATGCATCTTCACACAAATCCCTGCAGAGGCCTGTGTACTATTCTCTGCCTCTGTTGGCTGTGGGAAAGGCCCCAGGATAAGCCTTAAATGTGGCCTTGGCCTTGGAGTCTGAGTGAGCATTTGCTCCTCATTTCACACTGACTGATCAATTATGTTAGTCATGCATTTGATGCCACATTCATGAGCAGCTTGATGCTCATGCCTCTCTTGCTCAGTGTGTACATCATCTGCTTGCTTTTCCTCTGGAGTGCAGTGCTTCTGAGTGCCATCTAGGATAACATGGCCAGGATGTTGGTTGGCATTCTTTGGATGAGTGACAGTGCAGGACATGCTGAGGACAATAATGACAGGTGAGAAGGCAGGTGGTAGTGAGGAATGTTAGGATAAGGTTAAAAAAATTATGGCACATAAACTTGTTGTGTATGACAGAGGTTCTAAACAACTCCAACTAGACCTTTAGCATCACAGTGATAGTACATTACTTCAATTCACTGCACCACAGCATCCTCATGGTGTGCTTTCATTGTGTATAATCATTAAGAACATGTTGTCTCATCATTACCCTATTGCACCCTTGTGACCTTTGAAACATGAGTCAGAGCTGCTGCTAGTAAGTCTGCAAGTTTCTCCCTTGTTCCATCCACCTTGAATGTCTCACCCTCAATTCTCTAAGTCACAAAAGGCATTTCTTGCCAGCCATATCCCCTGCCTCCATCTGGATTGTCACCACCAGTTTAAGACCAAGGCTGGGCTGATGTGTCATCATTCCTCAGTACACAAGTTTTCATTTGCCTTGCTGTCTGATCACCCTCACTGGTCTGCATTTTTGGCTGCTGGACCAATACCCTCCACTCAGCCCAGCCAGCCTGATGGCACTTTTTGAGACTTTCACAAACAAATCACAGGTACATAAAGGCAACTATTCATCATACTCATTCATATGCTAATCATGTTCTAGGTCAAACTTACAATGAGAATGGAATTCAGACCAACATATGTGACCCTGCCCCATCTCTTTCTGAACAGAGTCCTGACTTTTGGGGTCCATATGGAGACCAGCTTCATTTTGAGGCAGCCGAGTTCATTTTCAAGCAGGCTGAAATGTCAGCAGGTAATATCAACAAGCTCTGTGAACTCTGGGGCTGTTCTTCCCTGACTTGACCACCATTTGTGGACCACAAAGAGCTATATGACACAATCAACTCCACACCACTTGGCAACATACCATGGAGGAGCTTCAAGCTATGGTATAATGGCTCACACCTACCAGGAACCACTCTGCCCTGGATGAACTCAACAAATCAATTTTTCTTTTGATGTCCTCACCAACTTGTAAAGGACATGCTATTGAACACTGAGTTTGACAGCCACTTTGACTATGCTCCTTATTATGAGTTTTCACAGGCTGATAACATGAGAACTTGATGTCAGGGAACTGGGCATGGTCACAAGCAGTAAGCACTGATATGGATATTGTCATGCTAACTTACATATTACTTGAATAGGATACAATTGCAAGGGACAACCACACTCACAGTGCAATGTTTCTGCCAATCATTTTGGAGAGTAATAAAACAACTGTGACTGTCAGTACTGGCCAGCAAGATTATTGGCCAGTATATCTGTTGCTTGGAAACTTTCACAACAACATCTGACATGCACACAGGAGCACAGTGGAGTTGCTGGGATTCCTCACCATTCCAAAAGGTAAGTAATCTGTTGTATTATCACTTTCCCTCTGCTCAACTTGGAGTCCATCCAGTGGCCAAGAAATACTCAGAGGAATAGGCCTTTCAACAGTTTAAAAAGCAACTCTTTCATGCTGCCATGACAAAGATACTTGCTTTGCTCAAGCCTAGGATGACAACACCTGAGTTATTGTGCTGTCCAGACCATTGTCATCACTGGATCATTTTTGGAATTGGTCCTTACATTGCCAACTATCCTGAACAGGTGCTTGTTTCAGGAATCATTCAGAACTGGTGTAGTAGGTAATCTTAGAATACAATTCACAATATCTACCTGGATACTGATTCATTATTGGCATGTGTAGATGTGTTGCATCCCCCCATGAACTCGATGGCAAGGAAGCACCACAAACTTCTCAACTAATGCAAGTGATTGCTGATGAACTCTCAACTGCAGAGGCATGGGGAAGACTGGGGTGTTGACATCTATGTCATAGTGAGTCACAATGTTCAGTCCCAATTTTAGTCCATGCTCACATCATATTTCAGCCATTTATCCAGAACTTTCCCTGTGCTGATATTTGCCAAATGATCACTTCCGACATCCTTTACCAACTGGTAAAAGAAACTTTCAAAGACCATCTCATTGATTGGGTTGAAAAGTACTTGGAGCACATACATGGCAAGTCCAGTGCAAAGAAACAACTAGTCAACATTGACTGCTGGTAAGCTTTCCAACTTGGTTCATGATTCAGTTATCAAATTGATCCCATATCATTGTCATAGCATTGCAGCTGCCCCTCCTTTTCCAGGACTGAAAAGATTTCCAGATGGACATGGTTTCAGTCAGTGGACTGGGAATGATTCAAAGGCATCAATGAAAGTGAGCTACTCAATTTTCTTTCACCTTCTCTAACACTTGAATTACTAGATCTTGACAGGAGGGTACAAGAGTACTCCTGTTGCACAGGGCAGAGAAGAGAGAGGTGAGTCGAGGATGCTCACCAAGATAGAGACTAAAGTTCTTGTGACCAAGTTTGGGTTAGACAAGATTGATGAGATCAACCCTTGTAGAGCTTCTTAGAAGCTTGATCTCAAGGGAAAATGAATCTCATTTTTTTTTTATTACATCATGGCATCTATCGCCTTTAAATACATCTAGGAACATGTATGTATTTGTGTGTGATGTAACTAGAATAAGGTCAATGATGTCAGAATGACATCATAGGATCAGTCATGCTGCTCCACTTATTTGAAATAGGTGGAGTTGGATCTGGGTCAATCCAACACAGCCATTGTGGAGCTAAGAAAGCTCCAGACTGATGACATCATAGCTGAGTCATAAAGACTGCATCTAGATCGTCATGTGGTCGATCCTAAAGTGTAATTAAGATTACACTTTAATTAAGTTTGACTGATGCAACAGTCAAGCCTTAATATTCAACCTAGGTCTTTAGTAACATGAATAGTGTATTACCACTATGGCCTGCCTGTATTAACAGAGCACAGGACCTAGTGTTTGATTCACAGAATCTCAACAAAAGCATCATGATGTCACAATGCTCAGTGTTGGAATGGAAGATATCATCTGCACGACAAATGTCATACATTGTGTAATTGATCCGAAGAACATGGTGTCAATAAATACAGCCATTTTTGAGTATCACATGGTCCGGACTAGTGGGCAATGAGCCAAAGCCATCTTTGAGCCCAGCAGTGCCAGATCTGCATTGTGATCCCACTCCAAATCTGGGGTGTGATCTGCCACAATGTGAGGCAACAGGTGATGTTGGAGTTTGAATAAAAAGTCCTGCATTCAAGTTAGAATGTTGTTCAAACACAAACACTTGTCAAGCACTGATTACCTCATCAGCTGGATTATCAGAATTTTGTTGGGCAAAGACTGAGATGTCTACAGGAATATTTTGTGAGTTTCTGATCTGATAGTGTTTTTCAGAGGCATTAGGAAGAGGTTCTGGCACCTCTTGCATAGCAGTGACCCTCTCATGGATCTGCTGTATGCGTAGCTGGTGCCTTTCTATCTGGGTAAGTTGTTGTATAAAATCTTTTTTGTTAGTTCAAAGGAAGTGCCCTTTTTCAACCTGGTGTTCCAATTCTCCCTGAAGACAAGTCAGAAAGAGAACAAACCAACTCAAGCAGAAAAGCTCATACTAGCTGTGTTGAATAAGAATTGGTTATCCCATATGTCCTAATCAAATGCATGTAATCACCGAGGGCATGGATTTTATATGTTTGCAAGTTGAGAGGTTTTGGTTGGCGCAAAGCCACTGGGGATGAAGCCTCTGTAGGCACACTCATAGAAGATTGAAATTGCCACTGGCAGTGGCATCAGAACTCAGCTTCACACTTGAGTTCACAAGTCGTGAAAGCTGGACATGTGGTCATGCTAAATGAATGGAGTTCATTACTAAGCATGACAGTCACATCGTCCAAGATCTGGAGGGTTTCATCAGTATGCATTTGGAGCTTCACTAGTCCATGCCAGTGGCAGAGGGTGGAAAGCAGCTTCAGCACTGATGAATTGTGTGGTTCAGAAAACAGGCCATCAAACACAGGAATGGCACACTGTGACAACTGTGAAAATCAAGGGACTGGGTGAATGTGAAGGGATCCTCAACTTGTAGGAGGTCCTTGAAGTCGTGAGCTGCAATCCTCCTCATTTCTGATGCGTTCCGAGAGAAACAGTGAATGATGTCATGTCCAAACATTGGAGTTTGACAGTACCTATGGGTGCATGAGTAAACCAGCCATGATATCACAAATGGAAATAGTAAACCTTCAATTGAGTTCATGTACCTTTCTCTCTTCCAAGCAATCTAGCATGTGGAGAAGGTGTGTGAAAATTGCCTTTCAAATTCCCAGTTC
The DNA here is from genome assembly GCA_038094155.1 of Pulveroboletus cf. aberrans. Lineage (NCBI taxonomy): Eukaryota > Fungi > Basidiomycota > Agaricomycetes > Boletales > Boletaceae > Pulveroboletus > Pulveroboletus cf. aberrans. Next base: position 6,129 of record JBBPTO010001793.1, read on the forward strand.
AAACTCATGCAGTAAGTCAACCACCAACATGGCGAAAACATTGAAGCCTAAAGAGCACAGTTTGTCTGAGAATGCATTCTGCACAATAAGACACAGGGTAAATTGCAGTGCCAGAAAGAATCCTCACTGACATTGGGACAAGTGATTCTTCTTTTAGTAGTGCTTCAACTTGAGGCATGGAAACAGCATAGTTACACTTATAGATAAGATCTCATGCAGCCTGTACCTTCTTGAGATGATTGGAGGTGTCACAGCAGATAAGTAGCAACTGATTCTGCCCATCTTCATCAGAGCCAAGGTTATGAACCTCACTTAACAGAATCTTGCAGTGAGGGCAAGGACATGTCCCAAGGTTTCATATAGATGCAATGAGTATTCTGAAAGAGTCAGCATGGGGTACAAAATAATACCTCAGAGACCCACTTTTCAGAATAGTCAGCAGAATATGTGAAAATATGAGGATAAAAATGGCACTTCAAACCATCACAACAAGTAATCACAATGCCATGCTTATAGGCCATGACAAAGTCAATACCCAGAAGAGTTTGCCACTGCTCATGAAAAAACTCCCTTTGACAGTGGGTCATGAGAATGCTGCTCAGCAATTTCCCTCCCAAATGACACAATACAAAATCCTTGAATGTGTCAGGGAGCTTAAATGACCAATAAGACTCAAAAAGATAGATATTAAACTGTTCACCCACCATCTGAAAATACACAGCATGAGAGCACAAGTTTTTTTATGGCTTGCATTGGTGATATTTAGATTCATTGCCAAAATACATGTAAAGGGGCCAAAGCTTTGTGTCACTGAACATGAAAAGCTGAGTTGCATCTGACCAGAACATGTATGTGGCAACAACATGGGGTAGGTCACAACCAGGCTCTGAAGAAGATTCTTGTAGTTCTCTATGAGCATCAAGAAATGCTTTCAAAGTAAAAAGTTCTCTGTGAACTTTGATATTCTGGTTCTTGTGGGGTGGACACCAGAACAGTTTATATGGCTCATAGTGAAAATATGCAGCCTGAGCTGGATCTGTGATCTTCTCTTCCAGGATTGAAATAAGGGGACGATGATAGAACCCTTTCACTGTATAGCACTTGACTCCTGTGTTGATAGAGCAACTGTGAAATGAAATGAAAATGGTGATCAGGGAAGCATTCCACCCATGTTTGCTACTCCCCCATCCAGAAATGTTCAGACCTTTATTGAGATGGGCACCACCAAGTTTTTTGACAATGGAATTCCATGCAACCCTGGATATGTTATCTACATTGAACACAGGGTCTCCCACAATACCAAGAAGCTGCTTGAAGCTGTCCCAGGATTTCTGTGCTCCTTGGTTCCAATACAAATCACCCAAATGCATTGCATTCTCATTCAGGTAAGAATAAAATGGGTTGCCTATGGCGACATCATTAACACCCTCTCAAGACACCTCACAGATGTGATCAACCGAATAAGGGTCCTCCATGTTATGTGAAGGAAAGGTCTCTTCAGTATATGCACAGAACAGGCTGAAGGAATTCATTAAAGTCCTGAACTTCCTGCACAGAGAACGGAGTGGAGAAGTGGATGAAGGGTGTGAGTTAGACAATGCAGTAATTCCATAAATTTCTGGCTCTTCTAGAACTTGTGGAGTGATACTAGCCAACTGTGGAGAAGGAAGGGGCTGCTGTGGCTCAGGTAACATATCTCAAAAGCACTGTGGAAAGCGATGAGCTCTGTGAAGCCAACACTGTGCTAGAGGCAGTGTATCATCCTAGATGTATCCAGTGCCATTAGCAGTGTTCATGAAAACACAACCAATGTTTACCTCAGGGAACTCCACACCTTTACACAGTTCGCTGGTGCTAGTAATGTGCAGACCTGGTGTGAACTTGGCTGGCACCTGAAACAGAATGTTTGAGAAAGTGAGGAAAATACAGCATTCCCTAGCATCATACCTTGTGAGAGCTGCTAGTTTGCTCATTAGCATCATGAATAAAGCTGCTCTCTATGACATGGCCACCGTTGGCTCCAGTAATCACATCTTGATCAGCAGACCTAGAGAGTGACAATCTAGCCTTCTTAGCTTGGAACACATCCTTCACCCTTATGAGGGCACTAGAAAGTCTTTTCTTGCCCTTTTGACAGCCTTTTCCATGCCTTGTCAATCCTCCTAGGTCCATGAATGTGTGACCACAAATGCAAGTCTTTGTGAAACCTGGGTCACTGGACATCATGATAAAGCGGCCATGTCATAGGTGGGTTAAGACTTACAAACCTGAGGCTTAAAGCTACATGAATATTATAATGTGCCAGTCAGTGACAGGGAGTTGCTAACTCTCACTTTTGACATGCGGGGTATTCGTTTGACGTCCACCCTAAACTAAGTGAATCTGCTTACTTGCCATGCAAGATCAAGAGCTGACTGCTCCCTCTGACCCATTATCTGGCGCCCGATGCCTCCAATGGGTGAAAAGTACATTTAGGACTATATAAAAAGAGACAGGCATCATACTAGTACTGGTAGTTTGTCATACATCAGGTCATCCATTTGAGATGACAGGATATAAATAAAGGGTGTACAAAATTGCATACTACACCAATACATCATTCAAGAATCATGCAATACTGCCCCATGACAATAATAAGATGAGAAAGAAAGAAAGAGCCAACTCATGTCTAGAGCTGTTAGCTGGAGGTGAACAACATTCAACAAAGGATGGACATACAGAGCAGTTGGTAGTAAACTTGAATGACATCAATCTATGTTCTCATACTGCATGGAAATATTTGGCAACAACAGTTGAAGTGTAGTTCAGCAGACCCTCATCAGCCACCAACTTCTCAATTCCCTCTTCACTAAGGTGGCAGCATAAAAGGCATTCATGCTCTTCATAGACCTGCTCAATATGGAGAAGCAGGTTCACCAACATTATTTTGTCTACAACAACCTGTTTGAAATTTTCCAACATAACATCCAATGGTTGACTTGATACAGGTAGCAGAGTCTAAGGATAAGGTAATTAGAGTAGCCTTTAAATTCTCTGAGATAGTGGACTCACCACAAAAGAGGGGGCTAGAAGTGATTCATAGTGTTGGAGGAAGCATGGCAAGAAAGTCACAAGCTCTGATTGCATCAAGGGGGGTGAATATCTCCATGATTGGACTGTACAAGGTGTGGCATGAAGTACAGTGGGTAGTTCCTTCCCTGGGAGTAACTTGACTATCAACATAGATTGGTTATGGGGAACACTCTTCATGGTGAAAGTATGTAAGTAGCTACTCTTGCAAAAGACTTGATTATAAATGCTCCCAAAATTAGTAGCCTGCCATGCCCAAAATCAGATGAATTTTTTTCAGACTCACAACCCGCACTCTAAACAAGCAAAAGACTCCAAGTCATCCACCTGGCAGTCCTATTTGCCATATCCTGTCCATGTTGTTTTCTACACATGTCTCACACCCAGCAATCATCTGCATCAGATGTACTTCAGGGCTGGTTGAATGCAGTTTTGATTACTGGTGAAGAATAATAATTAAGGGCAGGTTAAGGCAACTGCCCCATTCTATGGAAAGCCAGAGCATCGTGCTCCATTTCATGAGAAGTATACCAAATTTAGACCATTGACAAGTGTCAGACACTGGTCACCATCAATGCCATTACTCCTTGCTGACTAAGTGTGCCATCCCACATATTGTGAACTGTGCTGGTGTGCATGCAAACTGTCAACAAGATTATGTAAGCACTGAAAGCGGACATGCTGCCAGCAATTTCTTAACAACCAAAACATGTCCATTTTTGGGCGTTCTGTTGAAACACACATCCCCTTTTTCATTTTGCTTCACCATTCATCCCCCCTGCATCAAATGCTCTTATTATTAATTAGAATAGTATAATATGTGTGTAATTACATTTAATACTGCTAATTATATTATTCTTTGCTGTATATCAGTAGATATTTGTACATGGACAGAAAATCAAAAAAGCGTCCGATATTTCTGTTTTCAAGGGAATGCCAGTCTGAAATTTTAATCCCAAGTGGTATATGTGTGTATCTAGCATTTAATAACATCAACAGTTCAAGGGAGCTCCTTGTATGATATGAAGAAAGGCATATACTCCTCCCCCTAACCCCTAAAATTGCCCACCATCCATTCATTAATGCAGGTCAATTGATGGGATATGTGTAGCACATAATTGTATCTACAACATATCATGATCTTATAGGCATTGGAACATTCCTTGAGATGTACCATTGTGATATGTTATATTTCCTCCTATTTTTTGAAGCAGTCTAATCAGTATGTACATATATTGTCAGGGCAAGTATCTATTGTTCTGGAATACATATAGTACATTGTATACCAAATTTTGCGAAAGGTATTCATTAGAAATGAGAGCAGGAGAGCCAAAATAACATACCAGAAGCATGAGAAATAAAAGAAGTTGATAAGAGATTGTTAAAAAAACATACTGGATACATACAATTTTACTGATTAGAAAGGTCTAGAAATTGTTCTAGAACATATTGGTATCACTATGTATCACTCTAGATAGTGTGCCCCTATGTATTTTTGCCTCATTCATATTAATTATCTCTAGTTTAACCATGTTGTCAGAATGTGTGCACTATAAAGGGGTAGAGATACCCTGACTCAGTGTTGCACAGTAATGGCATAACAACTGAGGAAGCAAGGACAATACCAAGTATCTAAATAGGGATGGAGATGCGAACACTAAACTCCAATGTAACTCCAACATAATGTTCAAAATGGGAAATATCAGGTTTGAGATAAGAAATAGGACCTTACATAGATGAACAATCAACTTTGAGATGCTCCAGAGTGGAGTTAAGGGACTTGATGCATGTGTCATATCCATCCTGAACACACCTCTCTACACCTCTGCATAGAGCTCTGATTCCATTCTCGTCATCTCCAGTCATCTCCGATTAGACCTGACGAACACCACTCAAGGACTGACTCAGACATTGTATTCCCATTGTATTCCCTCCCATTGGTCCAGATCTGAACACAGGTCACTCTCTCCTCTATTCCCTATTCCTATGCTCTACCATATGCTCTCCCTCCATTTCATTCTCTATTCCTATGCCCTATGAACATTGCCCATTGTAGGAAACAGTAGTTCCCTGTTCTTGTATCCAGCATATCCAGCATATTTGGCACAATCCGGTTCCTCATATCCAATCCAATCTGTCCTCATCCATTACCTGTTGGTAAGTCAAACCTTCATTTTACTACACCAGACACTTTTGTTTGTACATCTGATTGATCCGGTTCCATCAATCTGGTCACCGGATACATTGATCTGATGATCTGGTTTTCAATCCGGTCACATTCTTTACATGTATTTAGAGTCTCGGGTGTGCCCAGACTATAAAAACTGTGTTTCGCACAGAGCACAAAATCATCTATCTATCTGCTGTCTATTTTCTGTCCATCTCGAGTTCAATTCTTCATCATCGTCAGTGATCCAGCCATGTCTGTGATCATCTCTTCATCCTTCTCTTCTGATCTGTAAAGAATCAAGTCCTGTGCTTGTCAGCCATGTCTGAAGCATAGGAGCTCTTCCTGATCATCATCTATTTTGCCTCCTGTAAGTCCTGTGGCTCTCCTCTGTGGAGCTCTACTCTATGAATTCCCCCTGGGATGAACCTATCATCCCTTCATTTTCTTTTTTTGTGTTTCTGACCTGCTAGTTTCCTATCCGGAGATGTATAGCAGTCTAGGTCATTCAACATCTCTTCATTTGGAGCCCACCACAAGGGGCATTCAGACAAGCTTCAAGGGAGCTCCAGGTCCATCTGACCCCCATTTTTTTTCTTGTCCTAGCAACTGATCACTAACAGCTTCAATACATCTGACATTCACAACAATCAATCTGCTGTCAATCTGACCACTCAATTCTGATCCGACCACATCAGACATCATTTCTGTCATCCAGTACTTTCCCCTCCACATTTCAGGCTCTTCATGCCTTTATTTTGCATACCTTTCTGTCATCTGTCATCGATTAATCTTTGATCATCTGTTTTGACTACCATTTTCTACTTCATTGCCTCACTTACAATCTATTACCCTCATCCAACCCAGTCTAGTATCCTTGATTTGGATCCAGTTTCATTATGTTCAACCCTTTTTGTCACAGATTGCCCATGTGCGGTACACCAACCACACCTTCATTCAATGGTCTACCTATTATAATTTTAAACTTTCTCAAAGATATTGATGATTTCTGCACACAGAAAGGTCTCAGTGACTGACAAAGGATCGAGTGTATGCTATACTATGTGCTCCTCAATGAGGCAGAGCTTTGGGAGACTCTCCCCAAGGTGGATAGTGCTGCACCAGATTGGTTTGCATTCACAGCAGGCCTCATCCTGCTTTATCCCAGTTGCAAATCCAGTAGTCATTATTTCAAAGACGACTTGCTAACTTTTGTAGATGCATCTCAATCAAAGCTGCTCTGAGGTCTCGATGACCTCAGATCATATCATCACCAATTCTTAAATATGTTGTCACTGCTAATCTCACTTCACAGGATATCACAAGCTGACTGTGAATGCCTCTTCGAGAGAGGGCTACTGCTCAAGGTCCATTACCCAGTCCATGACTGGTTGGCTATCATCTGATCTGACATCCACCCGGATAATTCATATCTGGTAGCTGACATGTTGACTGCTGCTACGTTTATCCTTTCTTTTTGTGCACCTCATTCTGAGCCTACTGTGGCTCATTCTTTACTCATTTCTATGCCATTGTCACAGGCACTCAGACCTGCATCTGTCTCATCCATCAATCCGGATCATGCAGGTCTGGACTGCATTCATACTATGCCATCTATCCCGTCTGTTGCTCAGGATCTCATAGATCCTGAGTTCATTCCTATTACTTCATCTCCGTCATTTACATTATGTTCACCTTCCACTGCACCCATCAACGATGATGCTGTCTTGGCCATTGATTCTTCAATTTTCACCAAAGCTTCCTCTTTTGAATTGCTATCTCCCTCTTCATCCAACCCTATGACAGATCTTCTGTTGGTCCCATACATTAATCCAGTCACTGTTGCCTTCCGTGCTCACACACCATCGACCACACCCCCACCTTCATCTTATCTGAATGCCCCTTCATTGCAGCTTTATTCTCATCCATCGCCAGTTCATCCTGATCCACTACCATTTTCATCTGTTCCGCTGAAGAGAGGTTAACCAACCTAAACTGCTATAGGTCTCTGAATAGGAAACTAGCAGGTCAGTAACACAAAGAAAGAAAGTGAAGGAACAATAGGTTCATCCCAGGGGAATTGCAGGTAGAGAATCAAGGGAATGCAACTGCAGGGCTTACAGGACTCCTTGGTAGTCGATCTAGAAGAGCTCCTAATGCTTC
>JBBPTO010001794.1:0-13524 GCA_038094155.1 Pulveroboletus cf. aberrans
ACATAGGGCAAGTTCAGGGTAGGTAAAGATAGAGTCACTGATGAAGCAAGTGGAATCACATAGAATGCAATGGAAGTGGACAAGGAGTCATGGTATCATAGTGAGCAATGAAGAGAAAAGAATGTCCAGATTGGGACTTATACCCATCCATATGTAAGTGATAAGGCAAAAGGAGCCAATCATAACATGAAGTGAATGAAAGGGCATTTCTGCTAGGAGACAGAGAGTGTGATGGATCAATAACACATTGAGAGAGATTAATGGTGAATGATGGGTAACAAAGGATGTGATGATCACAAGGTAGACCATCCAGGAGTGATGAAGTGAAGCAGAGTGACAATGTATAGCACATAGATGGACTGTTGGCAATGGAATATGATGATACTGGATAGCATAGAACCAGATCTGAATGATTCATGTCCAGATTGACTGATCTGAGTCAACCAGGTCTGCAGTTGATTCTATCTGGTCATATCCTGTCCTATCTGATCTGCTGGATGACAAGACTATCAGTACCAGATGATGCGAAATGAATTAAATGTAAGTAAGGATGTATGGTCTGAATAGAAGTGTAGAAATGAATGAAATGCAACTGGGTGTGAGAGTCCACTTGACTTTTCTTCTTCAATCAACTTTTACATCTACACCTTCAAGGATAGAACCAGAGAAAAGAGCACGTTGATAGAATTGAATGGAAACCAAGGTGTGAGGGTCCACTCAACTTGTCTTCTTTGATCTACTATCACTTCTATACCTTCAATGATAGAACCTGAGTCCAAGTGCATGAGAACAGATTGAAAACTGGATTGGAATAGAAATAGAAGCACTTGATGAGTGTGTGTTGAAAGAAGAAAACATACATAGAGATGAGATGAATGACAAATCTATTGTAATGATTTGTTTTTCTTGTTCTGTTGATCTTTCATTTTTAGTATTGAAATAGACAGTTTGATATGAGAGATCACCAGATGAAAAGTGGGGTAGAAACCACTAATATATGCTTTCAGAGAGTAAAAGCAGTGGATGATTGGTATGGTGTAAGGGAGTCTTGACAAATGGTGGTGGATTGTCAATGGTTAATGGTATGAAGTTGAATGAATGGACAGATGAATCTTCTTCATCAGAAATACTTTCTGCATTTATATCTACTGAATGACCAATTTATAAAAAGAATCTCTGAACAAAATAAGATAGATCTCTATTCAGTAGAGAGAATTCAAATCTGGGTCTGGAGGGCAGACTGAAATGTCAGATGGTGGTGGAATACAAATATGAAAAGCAAACAGAAGGACTTTACAGTCCCTTTCCTCCCACAGAGGACTTTCAACAATAATCTCCTGGGCTTCAAGCCACAGAGGTCACTGAAAACAAGATGACAGATGAACTCAGTACAGGGGAGGGAGATCCAGAACATCATCAATGACATCCTGGGCACAAAATGAGTATGTTGGTACAGAGTAATGGAAGAATGGAGATATATATGGAAGGGGCAGCAGCTAGTATGGGTGGATCACACAAAGTTGGAGATGGAATGGCTTCCAGATGTGCCAGTTTAACAGAGGCAACAAGCACCAGATCAATGGATGGTATGACTGGGGGAGTGATGGCAGGCTCAGCATGCAACAGAGGCATCAATACCTCAAATGCTGAAGTCTCTGTGAAGATGGACACATCGACATCTAAGACAGCATCACTGGTGGGAGTGGTAGTGACAGTAGCAAAAAGCAGAGGAGATGGTGGTGAGAGCAGAACAAATGAGATAAAAACCTGATCAACATGATCTGGTACAACAAATGAGAGAGATGAGAAAAGCGGTATGAATGAGGTGTACTCCAGACCAATGGGGTTCAGAGCAATGATAGCAAGGAAGAATGAAAGCAGCTTGATGGGAGCACTGAATAGATCAATGAGATCTGGCACAACAGATGGCATGGATGGTGGAAGAGAGATGGATGAAGCATCAACCAGATCTACATGATCCAGTGTGGAGAATACCTGTGGTGGTTCAATGGAAAGAAGTAATGAGTGAGTAGATGCAGGTTCAGAATAAGAACATCAATGTGAAAGAAGGAAATAGTGGCCACTAGGGTGTCTGCCGTTGGATACAGATCATCTGGATGGATGTCAGATCAGATTACTAGCAATCAGTTGCAGACAGATGCACAAATGTTGGATGAAAGGCCACTATCAAAGAGATAGTCTCACTTCCATGCTGAGAGACAGTTGAGCATCATGAGATGAGATGAGATCTTGAGGAACTGGTGACGATATACTCCAAGATCATTAAGACCTCAGTGTGGTTGCAACTGAGATGAACCTACAAGTGTCAGCAGATTGTCTTTGAAATGGTGGCTAGCAGATTTGCATCCTGAGTACAATGAAATGATGGCCACTATAAATGCAAGCCAATCCAGGGTAGCAGAAGTCGCCTCTGGGAGTGTTTCCCAGAGTTCCACTTTGTTGAGAGATGCATAATAGAATTCGCATTTGATCCTTTGTTGGTCAGTGAGACCCTTCTCTGTGCAAATGTTATTAATGTCATTGAGGTAGCACAATAAGGTGACAGAATGTCCATTGAATGAATATGCATGCAATGTGCCCCACATAGGCATCCAGTGATGAAATGGGTTGAACATTGTGAATCCAGTCCTGGATTGAAAAGGACTAGACCAGATTGAAAGCAGATCAGATTGAAATATGAAGTTGGAAACAAGGACAAGTGAAGATAAATTGATGTGAATTGAAATCAATAATCAATAATAAGATAATAACAAAAGTTGCAAAGGTGGCACTAGCTAGTTACAAGTTGACCCTCTGCTAGGTACACAGATGAAATATGAATGTCAGATATGAAGTGAGATGAGACTGGAATGGATATGAGGTGTCAAGGAATGTCAGATGAAAAAAAAAAAGAATGAGATGAGATAAGCCCAGAATGGAGCTGTCAAAAATGTGTCAGATGAGTGATCAACATGTGGCAGATGCAGACCAGATTGGTAGGAATGCATTGGAGCTGATAGATGTCAGTTGTGAAGAAGAGGGATGAAAATTTTCTGGAGCAGAGAACCTTAGATGCACCTGAGATTCCCTTGAAGCTCATCTGAATGCCCCTTACAGTGGTTTCCAGGTGAAGAGAGGGTGTCTGACCTAAATTGCTATAGATCTCTGAATAGGAAACTACCGGGTCAGCAATACAAAGAAAGAAAATGAAGGAATGATTGGTTCATCCCAGGGGAATTGCAGATAGAGGATCAAGGGAATGCAACTGCAGGGCTTACAGGACTTCTTGGTAGATGGTCTAGAAGAGCTCCTAATGCTTCAGACATGGCTGACAAGCACAGGACTTGATTCTTCTAGGATCAAGAGAGGAAGAGAATAGATCCAGATATGACTGGATTGATGAAGACAGAAGACTCAGACTCAAACTGAGTGATAGATGATTGATTAATTCTCTGTGCGGTGTGTGAAACACAACTTTTATAGTCTGGGCACACCTGAGACTCTAAATAAACATAAAGAAGGGAGCATCTGACATGAATCCAGTGACCAGATCACAATACAGAGTGTCTGGTACATAGCATCCAGTACACTATACATATAGTAGAAGTTCATCTGGTAGATAAATCAGATTAAAAATAAATGGATACAGAGAACCAGATACATATGAGTAGAGCAAACCAGAACTGGATTGAACATGGATAGACACAGATGCTTCATGACTTGATGACAACATAGTGAAAGTCAGATAGGCATAGAATGACTGGATATGGACCTAAGGAGTGACAGCTCCTTACATTGTCTCACTCCCTCAGCTGTCCTGCCATCAGTGTGCAACAATTGAGGTGAGTTTTCTAGCTACATTCTATTACTCTTGTCACTTATGTCTGTAATCTAGGCCTCTCTACCCCTCCATAGTGCACAGATTTTGTCAACATACAAATGTCAGCAAATCATCTTTGAAATAACAGCTAGCAGATTCACATTCCAGATGTAATGAAATGATAGCCACTATGAATGCAAGCCAGTCTAGAGTAGCAGAAGTTATCTCTGGGAGTGTCTTCCAAGGTTCCACTTCTTCAAGAGATGCATAATAGAATGTGCATTCAATCTTTTGTTAGTCAGTGAGACCCTTTTCTGTGGAAATGTCATCAATGTCATCAAGGTAGCATAATAAGGTGATGGAATATCTGTCAAATGAATATGCATGCAGTGTGCCCCACATAGGCATCCAGTGACAAAAGGTGTTGAACATTGTGAATCCAGTCCTGGATTGAAATGGACTAGACTGGATTGAAAGCAGATTGTTATGATTTATCCTGGACACTACACTTTTTTCCTTTACCTTATCGCTTACATATGCATGGGTATAAGTCCAACTTGGACATTCATACCCTTTCATCACTGACTATGATATCATGACTCATTGTCCATTTCCATTGCATTCTTTGTGATTCCACTTGCTCTGTCAGCAATTCCTTCCATCATATTCCCTTACATTCTATCCCTGCCCTGAATTTTCTTACATATATAAACCCATGTTGTCACCCATGTAATCCTCAGTCTAGTCTTACCTTTCACCTTTCACCACCTTTCTCTTCCTTGTACCATCACCACTGGAATACATCAGTGTTCCCACTCTATGATACAGGCCCAAGGGTAGCCTCAATACCTTCTTGTTCTAAACCACTGTGAACCACCCTTAAGTGGGAAGTCTCCATCATTGACCTTGTCTATAGGTGTCCTCATCAACCACCCTTAAATGGGAAGTCTCTGTTGTCAACCTCACCTAGAGGTCTCCTTGTCAATCACCCTTAAGTGGAAAGTCCTCATCATCTGTCCTTGATAGTAGGCAGATTTCTCATCCACCATTAACTTGGTATTATTCTTCATCATCAACCCTTAGACTGACTTTTCATCCACCATTAACATGGTAGTATCCTTTGTCATTGGCCCTCAGACCAACTCCTCATCCACTATTAACACAGTAGTATTCTTCATCACCAAACCTCATTAATAGAAAGGCTCATCATCAGACACCTTGCTTTCATCAAGCACTGTCACCCTCATCCTATGGTCAAGTCCAAAACCCCAAAGGTTCTATGCCTGCCCTTGTTAAGGTCAGATATAACACAGATGTGATCAAAATACAAAGTTGGGAACAAGGATGAGTAAAGATGAAGTAATGTAAATCAAAAATGAGGAGCAATAATAACAGAGGTTATGAAGGTGGCACTAGCTGGTTGCAAGTCAACCCTCTGCTAGGCATTAGATGAAATACAAATGTCAGATATAAAGTAGATGAGACTGGAACAGATATGAGATGTCAATGAAATGTCAGATAAAAAGGAACAAGATGAATTGAGCCCAGAATGGAGCTGTCAAAAATGCATCAGATAAATGATCAACATGTAACAGGTGCAGACTGGATTGAGGTAGTAATGGTTCAAAGCTGTTAGATGTCAGTTGAGAAGGAGAGGAATGAATATTTTCTGGAGCAGAGGGCCTCAGATGTCCCTGAGGCTCTTTTGAAGCTCGTCTGAATGCCTTTCATGGTGGGCTTGAGATGAAGAGAGGTTGACAAACCTAAATTGCTATATGTCTCCAGATATGAAACTAGCAGGTCAGTAACACAAAGAAAGAAAATGGAGGAATGATTGATTTGTCTCAGAGAAATTTCAGGTAGAGAAACAAGGGAAGGCAACTGCAGGACTTACAGGAAGTGAAAGAAGGATTGTCTAGAAGAGCTCCTAATGCTTCAGACATGGCTGATAAGCACAGGACATGATTTTTCGCAGATCAGAAGAGAAGAATGAAGATAATCACAGATATGTATGGCTGGATCACTGATAATGATGAACTGAACTCAAGATAGATTTCTTATTGATGTGTGCAAAACACAACTTTTATAGTCTGGGCACACCCAATGTAAAAAGCATGACCAGATTGAAAACTGGATTGTTGGAATAGGATCAACCAGATGTAGAGACAAAAGTGTCCATTGTAGTAAAGTGAAGGTTCAACTTACCAACAGGTGATGGATGAGGATGGATCAAACTTGCAATGGCATAGGATATGATGGATATGAGGACAGGGAACTACCATTCTCCTACAGTGATGGATAGGAGTTGTGGAGGTGTGGCCCTCCCACTGACTCTCAGATGTGCATTTCCAAGGGGCAGCTTTCAAGTCTGAGATGGTTTCAGACTCATTAAACATAATGTGTCAGCTGGAGATGATCATTCTCCATTCCAGATTCAACAGTTTGTAGGTCTGTTGTCTGTGAGTATATCTGAGGAGGACACATTTTCATTCATGCAGCCTGAACTTCCCTTTCCATTGCTTTTTTGAAATGAGAGCATATGTGAGGCATCCAGAAGGTCAGAACATGGAGGGATCAGCACTCCAGTTGAACAATTTGTGATAGGGGGTATTGCCTCCAAGTGTGGAGGTTGGACTCTGAGCTGTGATATATGTGGCAGTAGATATAACTTCATTTCAGAAGAACTTCAGGAGTTTGAAGTCTTTCAGCAGGGAGTTTGCAGGAAGAGAAAAGATTTGGTTCATTCACTCAGCTAGGCCGTTTTGTTCAGGAGTGTATGGAGCAGAGGTTTCGAGGAGCATTCTGTCATTTTGGAGTGCATCCTTAAATCCTGCATTTGTGTATTTGCTGCCTCCATCACTCCTGAAGAAACAGATGTGCAGTTCAGAGGGATGCTCTGAGTCTATCTCTGTTCAGAAGAGGGCTTTTACATCAGACTTGCATTGCTCACAGGTTCAGATGTCACTATTCCATTTTAGAAAGTATATTCAAGCAAACTGCAGAAGTCATCAACAATGAGGAGCTAGTATTGATTGCTTTCTCAGAAAGGTAGGAATATTGATCCTCTGACATCAGAGTAAAAAATTTCTAGGGATGTAGCTTGGACTGAGATTCAAAAGGTAACTTTTTCATCTTTCAAATGGTACATGATTCACAAAACTCCAGTGCTTTGGAGGTTTCATTGATGCCTTAAAGTTGCCCCCATCAGACCATGCTTTGTATGCAGGGGATTGCAATGTGGCCTAGGCAACAGTGAAGAATATTTATGTCAATGGTGATAAGGCTCAGTTCCAGAGTGAATTTCAGAGTTGTGTCTGTGTGGTACAAGCCATTGGCATAGGATCCAATGAGGATTGTGTTGAATTTCTTTTGTATAGAGCAGGAGGTGGAGTTCACTGAAAAAACTGTAGTTATCCCAACTTTTGCTAACTTCAGTACAGAGATAAGGGAAAGTCTGAACTCTGGAATGTGTAGGACATAGCTGAGTGTCATTTCATAATATTGGCCTTTTACATGGCTTCAGAAAATTACCATTCTGATTCCAATGGTGTTTATTGTGGAATTGTCCTCAAAATTGATTTTTCATGGAGGGGTGAGTGTGAAATAGACATGTAGCCACCTTCAAGATGGGACCATGTGTAAGGTGGCTCCAGAGTCTATCATGATCGGAGTTTCTGTCATTTGCTTTTTGAGTGCAGTGTAGGCTTGAATACATTTGTATAAGGTGCAGTCTACATGTTCACTACCTAAATTTGACCATTTCAGATCTCCAGGCTCTGGTGTCCCTCCCACTTTGTTTTCGTTTTCCTTATATTTCTCTTTCAGCTCCTCCAGCCAGCATTCCCACTGTCTACACTCTGTCATGTTGTGACTATCCATTCTGTGGTACTCACACCATTTTCCTTTTGACTTCTTTTTTCACTCTGTTTTGATGATGTGAATGAAGTCAGCAGATCAGAGTCAGAGTTGGAGTCAAGCCTTCTCAGAGAGGATGCAGGTCTCAACAGCATCAAAGATTGGTTTGTTTTCCTCTGTGGAGTTGGCAATGGAGCAGGTGAAGCCATCCTACTCTAGAGTGTGTGGAAGTGAGTTCAGTAAGATGAAGGTGAGCATTTTGTTGTCTATGCTCATTTTCATCATGCTGAGGTGAAACTCAAGCGTTTGGATGGAGGTAATGTGGTCAGAGACATTGAACTTTCTGTCCCATTCAGAGAAAAGGAGTTGTCAGAATGAATAAATGGCAGAGGCAAAGTTGGAGGTTTTCTGAAGTGTGACAAGGTGGTCGAAGAGTGCCTTGGTTGTGGTGTGGTGAGCAGTGTTGATCAGGAGTGCATCACAAATGTGGTCCTGAATAATACCTTGTACCTTTTCATTGCATTCTGTCCATTTTCAAACATCTTCAGCAGAAGAGAGAACTCCAGAGATGGTCAGAGCAGAGGACCCTTTTCTGCTGGCAGAGCTGGCACTGAAGGCTGGAGGAGGAGATGTGGTGTGACATATATCAGTCCCAAGAGTTACTCTAAGGGCCTTCTTGTGCCAGAGCTTGAAGGTGATGTGGAGCTTCCATATTTGAAAGTTCATGGAACCTATGAGCAGGGGACAGATAGCAACATTTCTGAAGTTTGACTCAGACATTGAAGATGAACCCAGATGTGTCAGGGTGGCAACAGTATTCTGTGAGTGAGAATGGAGTTGTGTGTTGGCAGCAAGTTTGCTAGTGCATGCTAGCAGGGCTTATAATCTGTCAAGATTTATAGTATGGGCAGAGATACCCAATACTCAGCCAGATGCCCAAGAGAGCAATCACAACTGAGGTGAGTTGAGAAGAATGAAGGGATTAAATAGTGAAATAATATGTGCACATCTAACTCTGGAGAACTCAGTCCAGAGTTAAGCAAGAGTAAGAAAAGTGTATTTGGGATAGCTCAAGATAAGAAAGAAATGGTTCAAAAGAAAAGAAACAAGTCATATGACTTTTGAAAGTCATACACATCAGTAATTTGACACTTTTACTGTGGAATCTATGGCATCTGCTGACAGACCATACAGACTCGTACAGACTGTGCAGATGCCACAGTAGCAGCAGTACATTATTGTAGTCAGACATGTTATTTATGGGAACAGATCATGCTGTCTGTATGCCACAGTTTGTGCACAGTCCATACAGTTCACTCAGACGACACAGTAGACCAGACCAATCAGATCAGATGAATCAATGATGACAGAAGCAAGAGGGGTATTTAGGGCAGATCTGTCAATAAGCATCACAGATTGTGCCTGGCTCTAATATCTATGTTCTAGTATACCATCCGAGTTCAAATCAATTACATGCTTGTACTGGCATGTCCAGCTCCTGTGAATTACAGTAGAAGTAAGCTGTCAGTTATGTAGAGTCATTAGAACCTACTTTCATTGTCTTCCTTAGCTTTGACATCAGATGACACTGCAATCAGTGCATGGTTGTCCTTCTCATTTCCACTGTCAGATGGTAACATCTTCTGACCATTTCAGATTACTGTGGTATGGCAATACTCCAGCACTCCACAAATGATTTGATTGAATTTGCATTCTCCAATTCACAAAATCAATTCCATGTACCAAAATGTCTGCTTGCTCCACAAAGTCTGAGAAACTTGCCTGAGATCATTTCTCCAGTGTGTCTTTGAGCCCTGTGGCATACATGGTCAATGCCTGTTCAACCTGTCAGAAAGTGGGACATATTTTATTAGCCCTACCATCAACCCAACTGACATATACCAAGGTGATCACTAATATCAGTGCACATCCTGGCATCACACAGCCTATAATCTTGTGATAGGATTTGCTGTCCATGGCAGTGACATCCTTGAGGTGGGCTGCAAAGGTCTGCAGCATGAGCAGCAAGAGAAAAGATTTGGAGGACTGTTGGAAATTTGTTAGTGCTGTGGCATATAGTTGTCATGTTTATACCCTGTATTGATTATTGCCAAGGTATTCTAATTTGCTGTACAGGAAAGGGAGATGGTATCCAAGGATCAATTTGAGATAAGCTTTGCGCTCCTCTGCATTCTTGTATTTGGGGACCGACTTCCAGTAGCTCTTGAGAGATTCAACTCCAGCCTTTCCAACATGCTTGTGCCAGTCATAAACCTTTTGCATGCACTGTGAAATTAGATTGTGTGGCATGTCAGTTCAGTGGTCAATTGGCAACTCTTATGACAAACCAAGCGATACATGTTGTTGTCCTTGTCAAACCAATGGCCCCAATCAACTATCACATGATTCCATAGTTTCTGCAATGTATCTATGAAATTGTCAGGCAACATCCACAGATTTTCTAGTGTGCCACAGTAGAGATGAAGCAATGGAATGAAAACCTTGGTAAATGTCAGAAATGACTGGCGTGGCCCTTGGGGGTAGTAATGGGTAAGATGAGGGCACTGTGGCAGAGCCACTCTTGGGGAGCATTCTGGATAATTTCTGTGTCATTTCTTGGGATATGTAAATATGTAAGCACCTAACAACATTCATGCTAGAGATACTTGCTACCTTTGTAGGATGTCATGCCATCAGGCTGGGCTCATCTGAAAGGCCATCAAATGTGACTATCACCCTAGCCTCATCTTTTGACTGATCACCATGGCTCTTGTCACCATGCATGTCCTCTTCAGCAGGACATATCCATTGGTCCTGAAATGCCTTGTGGTCCTTGTGAGTATGCTTGTAAGCCTGTGTGAGGCCACCTGGCCTTTGAATCTTAGCTTTTTTCAGCACACTTGATCCAAAAATGACACTACAACGTAGTCAGTATTTGCACATAGGATGATTCAGGTACTCACACACTCTCTCACTGCAGCTTGCACTTCCCTGCTACTGGTTGAACAGTATCAGCCTCTCTGTTTATATGATTACCCACACCAGCCTGGATGGCTTCAATCTGATGGTGTATGACTTTTGCTGGCTTTCTGGGTGGCATATCATTGTCTGTATCTTTATCTGATTCATTACATCCTGAGACAAGAAGTTTAGGTGGATCAACTATGGTATGAACCACTTAGTCACCGCCAGTTTTGTGCAAGCGCCAAATTGGGGTGTGAGCATCAGGACCCTAACCCTAACCCATGTGTAAGGTTATGCCAGAGAGATAGGTTGCATTTTAGCTACTCCATGTGCCCTTGTCAGAATGCTAAACTCCTCTGGGACTTCATCTGACAGAGGTCCAAGATGGATTGGTCAACTCCAGGGTGAAAGGACACAGGAAGGGCTGGAGGTCCGACGGAGATGGGATGGAATGAGATGCAGAGGTGATGAAGGCGGAACAGGGCAGAGATGAGGGGTTATGGGGGTGAGAACTTGGTGCAGGACTTGTGTGTCATGCCCTTGCCTACTGTCGGATCCTCATTTTGGAGATGGAAGGACAAGTGGAGAGGATAAGAGAAGGAAGGAAACTTCATCGGGATCAGACAGAGTTTAGAGGAGAGAGAACATCATGAGTGACTTTAATAAAGAGGTCAAGCAACATCAATATTTGAACTGAGGAATACATGAGGAAACTATGGAGTTATATACTACAGTATCGGATTGGAGTCTGGAATGGAAAATGGAGGAACCATATGTAAAGGTACAACAATGATCAGAGATCATAGGGCACTGAGGGGAAATGTACATAGGATATACAAATGAAATGTAGCACAGGAGTAATCATAGGAAATGGAGCATAGGTTAGAGGAATGGAGCGAGCATAAGAGGAAATGAGATCCGAACCAATCATAATTGGTCTGATGGAGGAAGGGGTTCCAGTATCAGATGTCCAATGGGTGATAAGGCGGAGTCCTATCAGAGGAGACCAGAGATGAGGGAGTCAGAGTTGGAGGTCACATAGGGGGTATCAGAGGGATGATTAGAGGTGTGATGATAGGGTTGGGACAGGATATGACAGCCCTCCGCTGTGTGGCATATAGATCAATAAAATAAAATATGAGTATCCATGGCCTGTAAGTCACAGAAGGCTGCTGCTGCATGAGCTTGAGCAGCCCAGCATACATGACAACCTCAGAATAATGCACCACCTCCACAGATCCCATCCAGTATGGCCTGGAATAGCAGCAGCAACAGTGATGACTCCAGAACAGATGCTGATGACTGTGATTACACTGGCGGCATCAATATTACTTGCTACAACTCAGAAAGTGAATATGAACTGGATTCAGAATCTGATTGGTTAGACCCTGAGTTGGATGGAAGTGAAGTGGAGGAGCTCACAGGGAAGGAACTCAAGAGAAATCTGAAAGAACTGCAGGAAGAAGTTGGGACACTGAACAAATCGATGGGATATGAAGAAGTAAGCACAGCAAAAGACAAGTCAGTCAAGGAGTGGAAGAGGATCGAGTGTAACCACTCACTTGGATACAATGGCCACTCTGTTTGGACCCAGCAATGGGTGGCGAAGGCAGCACAAGAGGCTGCACAGGTTCAAAAGGCTACAAAAACATTGTGCATGTTACCATTCCATAACCCATAAGTTGAAGTACCCACTTTGCAACCACATTGACAGGAATGATCCCCAAGTGAGGATGATGCGCAGCTGGTTTGTTCATGAAAAGCCACAAGTGAATAATATGACTCATACACATGCAACAGTGGGCATGATGGGAGATGCACAGGATGAGCATCATATGATCGGATACCTTTCAGACCTCAAGTCCAAGTCTGTTGATTCAGATCATGATGACTCAGAAAAGAATGATGAAGAAAAGAATTTACTGTCAGGTCAGCTGCAACCCACTGTTCCATCGCTGAAGCACTGCAAGCTGGAGGTGCCCTTTCATGTGCAGTGAGAAGAGTATCAGAAGGAGCAGTTAGAAAACTGGAAAGTGGCATTACATGACATCGAGACGATCATCAATTTGCCAAAAACTCAATTCTCAGAAGGGCCATCAGGACTGCAGGCAAAACGTGCACATGCAATTCAAAGTCACCTGGGTCTTATCATATGGAATGGCCAGAATTTCACAGATGTGTCACAGTGTGCAGCTGAGGTACATGGCTTTTCACCAAAATTTGGGGGCTGTCAGTTGTGCAGCTGGACACACAGCTGGATCAAATCACGCAAATTGCCAAAATCACAGTGTGACTGCCATGCAAAAGTCTATTCGATCCTTAGTGATCCTGTAATTGCGACAGATTGCTGCACCTTCCTCCACTTAAACAAATGGTTAATGAATCCAGAGAAGCTTGCTCAGTTCACGGTGGGAAATTTGATTCAAAGTGCTGCCAAGAAATACTTGCAGCATCATGTTGATGAAGAGATGCCAAATGGCTTGAAGTATCTTGAGGTCGAGCTTTTTCCCCACATTCATATGAAGGTTACCTGCAGTGTTTCCCTCAGCACTGCTCATCATTGGATGTGGGCTGAAGGGTTCCATTACATTTCATACAAGAAAGGCCTATATTTCAATGGCCATGATCATCCTGATGTGGTTGCAGACCGTCAGAATGTGTTTCTGCCATTCATAAAGGCTTGCGAATATCATCTTGTGTGCTATGCTGTTGGAAATGTTGATACAGAAGTTGTTGTCACTCTGGCAAATTATGTTGAGTGTCACCTTGTTCTTGTGGCTCATGATGAAATGACTGCCCAAGCAAATAATGATCACTCAAAATCTTGGGTCTTTGATGATGAACACAGGCTGAAGAAGAAGGAGGCAGGTCGTGGAGTTCACCAA
>JBBPTO010001795.1:0-13523 GCA_038094155.1 Pulveroboletus cf. aberrans
TCTGTGCATAAAACTGATAATTAGGCAGTTGGATCTACTGGTTATCACTGGCAGGGTCTAACTCGTCCTCAAGGCTGTCGCCACCAGTATCTGAAGGGCGAAAATCAACCTCTCCAGCTACCGGCTGCCCCCCGGCACGCGCATTGTGACGCTCGACAAGCCTGAGCAAGACATCAAGACGCTCCTTCTTGGATCGCAGATGAGATTTCTTCGGGATATTTTTCTCGTTGTGGAGTCGTCGATACAGCTCGATTTGATCGCAGAGTGCAGGATTCGACATTTCTACCAATTTGTCATGATCAGTGACCAGGTCGATGGCAGAATAGTGAGCGTCCGCTTGCGCTGCTTTTGCAGCACGTTCTGATGCCTTCTGTCGTACAGCTGCTACCTTCTCCCTTCCACGCTCGATCAGCATTTCGCATCTCTTCTTCTCAACTTCAAGCGACTCGACTCGGTGTGCTTCTTTCCGTAAGTGCGCATAGTCTTCTTCTTCCATGAACATCTCGTCCATGAATGACTGTATCATTCCGACAGAACATCATCTGGGCTCCGAGCTGCCTCGGGAGCCTTGGAAAGTGCACGATTTAATCTTGTAACCTTCCTTCTTTCGTTTCTGAGACTTTTGTAGGGTTTTTTTTACCCTCTCCTTTGTCACTGTCAGCTCGTTTTGGGTATCTGCAGCTGATCTTGAATATCTGTGATTTCCTCGTCCTTTGATGCGAGGTTGGCTGAGAGCTCTGCAAGGCTCGTCTCCAGGACCTTCATGCGTTCCTTCGAGCGACGTGGAAGCACAGGTGGGTGCTTCGGCTCTTGTGTCTCGTTTTCTTTGCCTCCTAACACGAGTTTTCGTGCTGCAGTTAATACTGCCCGTTGACGAACTGTTCGGCAACGTTTTCGTGCCAGCAGAAAAGGTGTGTATGCTCAAGCCATTACAACAAACAATAGTAGCTGTTTAAATGAGGAGTGAAACACTTGAGATGAGCTTTGCTAGGTTTGCGGATGGACGGCGCCTCCCACGATGCGACTGTGGCTGAAATTTGACGTGTTTAGGGGCACACACTTTGTGCATCACGCCGGCAAAGTTCTAGCACTCACTGCACCTCGAAACAGAGAAAATGGTCCTTTTAACTATTTGTACAATTTGTTGTGACTAGTTTTTTTAATTCCGTTTTGTTTTGTGTGTTTTTCTGGCTCACCAGAGCATGTTTCTCATGAACTGGAGACAATATCAAAATTCCATTGTAAGCGCGCCAGCTTACCCAGGTCCCATAACTAGTATGTATACTGTCTGCGCTGCTGAATGCTAGTCATTCAGTACTCTACCTTTTGGTGTAGCAGCTATGCATGGCGGTCTGGTTGTTTACATCCGTCCTCAAAAAAATATCTGTCTTTTGGACCAACTCAGTTTTGTGGGTGTGCAATTCACTCCACCCATGCAATCTACATGACAACAGCCATGTGAGACTTGAAGATATTGATGCTGAAAGAGAGAGGCAGAATGTCAGGTGTGTAGTAGATGTGGACCAGTAGGTCCATCCCAGAAGCTGCCTTGAGGAAAGTGATAGCATGCTGTGAGGAAATGTGCTATGGAGGGGCAAGGGTGCTCAGACTCAGCTGTTACACAGTGATGGCAGAAACAACTGAGGAAGAAAGATGAAAGCAAACAAACTATATAGTGACAGAGATTGGAGTACATGAATTCCAATGTAACTCCAATGTAATGTCCAGAATAGGAAATATGAGATCTGAAGGGAGAAAGATTATTAACTAAAATGACCAACTTTGAGATGCCTCAGAGCAGAGATGAGGGACTTGGTGTGTGTTATTCCAAAGTACTGGGACCACATGCATGCCACACCTCCTTATCTCATGCAGATGGCACTTGACTACCTCTCTGCACCAGGTCCATGCTCTTTGCAGATGAGTTATCTATTCTGCTTACATCCAATTACCTGTCTAGCATCTTCAGTGGGTGCCAAATGCTCATTTCATGTGGACAATTCCAAGTGAACCATCTGCAGCATGAAATCACTTCACAGTCCTTTAAGGCAGAGCTTGCAATTGGGTCATGATCTCATCACCCTGTTACTATCTCCAAATCTCCCCAAAAAAGTAATCAGAGCTTGAGTGAAGGGTGCCACTCCCAGTCAGGCTGTTAACAGCAAGGAAAGGGCAAGAAAGATCAAAGTGAAACATGACACTGTCATTTACAGCAGTTTTCATATCTTTACAGAAAGGAATTAGAGAAAGTCATGTCTCAGAGAGATCTAGGCCAGGACTTCAGGCATGTCTGAGTAAGCACTGTAGAAACATTGCAGTTGGATTTGTCTACATTATGGTTAGTAGAATGTCTGATGCTGAGGAGCCAAGGGCTCTTTCCAAGAGACAGTATGCTTTCACAATTGCTCTCACTCACTACTCTGCTATCAAATCAGAGTCAAAGGGCAGGGCTACCATCAAGAACCAGAAGAAAACAGTGAAAATCAAGGAGTTACTTTTTGCACTCAACAAGAACAACTATCTCAACTTCTTAGAAAGTATTTTTGAGAAGCACAGAAGGTCTCAGTATAAGGTCTCAAGCAAGCAGCAGTACTCATTCAAGTTCATTACATCCAAGACAAAGAGGTATGCATATCTGAATCAATGAACTGTTCATTTACAGTTGTGTGACCTCACAAAAAATTTAGTCAGTGTTATGATTTATCCCAGACTATGCTTTTCCTCTACTTATTGCTTACATATGCATGGGTATACATAAGTCCCAACTTGGATGTTTATTTCTTTTCATCGCTGACTACAATACCATGACTCACCATCAATTTCTATCACATTCCATGCAATTCCACCCCACTTGCTTCATCAGCAATTCCTTCCATCATATTCCCTCACATTCTATGCCTACCCTGAATTCCTTTATGTATATAAACCCACATCGATGCTCATGTAAAGTCTGGTCTTACCTTTCTTTTACCTGTACCACCATCATCACCCAGGAATACATTGGTGTTTCCACTCTTCAATACAGGCCCAAGGGTAGCCTAAATACCTTCTTGTTTGTCATCACTATAAACCACCCTTAAGTGGGAAGTCTCCATCATCGACCTCACCTAGAGGTCTCCTCGACCACCACCCTTCAGTGGGAAGTCCTCATTGTCTGTCCTCGATAGTAGACAGACTCTTCATCCACTGTTAGCTTAGTAGTACCATTTGTTGCTGAACCTTGCTAGTAGGTAGGCTCCTTGAGACATCTTACAATTTTCAAGCACAGTCACCATTTTGCCCATGGTTAAGTCTGAAGTCTCAAAGGTTCTATGTCTGCTCTTGCCTAGGTTGAACATAACAGTCAGCATGCAAGCAAGACCATGGATGTCAAAAATGAGGCAGACTACAGTTGCTATCCCATCATGCCAACAATGACTCTGGTGATGATGAATCAGGCTTATCTAACAATAACCAGGTATTTCTTATCTTTTGACCACTTGAATAAGTTCTAATGTGATTTCATAAGAATGTGCCATGAACAACTTCAGATCTTGATGTGCAACTTTGTCATATCCCGTCCATCCGACTCAACTCCGACCTCTGGAACACAACTCTGCTCGTACCTCTGATGCACTCTCTGTCAATATGTAACTCTGTTCCTCCAGACAACTCATAGATTTCCTTACGTATGTTCCTTGTTCTGTATTTAGTTTAGTCTTGCCTCTCTGTACCATCCAACGCTGTGTAGCACAGCTCTGGCCTGTTCCTGGCCCAGAGCACAGCTCCGGCATATGACTCTCCGATCTCCATCTTATATATCTACATAGCCCTCCATTACTAATCCGCAGTCACTCTGACATATATATACTCCAACTTCTGTATGTAGATACCTTAGCCTGAATATCACCTTAGACCACTCTTCCTATCTTCTCCAGTTTCCTCCAATGCATCTCCGATCAAGAAGGCTGTGACAGTGCAAGGGCGCGACACACAAGTCCTGCGCCAAGCCTTCACCCCTCCGGACCTCTGGCCATCTCTGGCCATTTGATCCCCTTGACCTCCAATCTCCGACCGGAGTTTGAGTGGAGGAGATCCAGTCTTAACAAACTTGTTCAATGACAGATCAAGCTTAAAAGCAAGTACAAGAATGACTATGATGAAGGTTTTACATACATTGCACCATCAAGTACTGTGATCCCACTTACTTCAGCCATAGTAATTGACTGGGCTCAAGCTTTGGTATGTATATGCCAGCACAAAAATTCAAGTTGAAAAAGACTAATAGGCATGTGTGTAGAATGAAGGGCAAGCAACATTGCTGATATCACCCAATATCTTGTCTTTCAATATTGCCAATAAGGCCCTGTTTTTGCATCCAGCATGCAAGGCACAGGTGCAGGCTGCTCCACTGCCACCAATGCCAAGTCCTGAACCAGACATCAATTTGCTTACCTCAGTTCTCCTTCTTTAGAAATTGAGGAACTCTGGTCTATTTTCTCAGTTGGGGATTCACAATCCAACTTCAACCCCATCTGCTTCAACAACACTTCTTCACCATGTCAATTTGGAGAGATCAGTGGCATTACCTGAGTCACCTTCAAATTCATCACCTTTACAGCTCTTGTAGTTCCTAAAGTATGCTGAATCAGAGCTTCATGTCCATAATGCCACAGCATATAAACAGAAACTTGCAGACTAGCACATCAGCCTGGATATCTTTGGTGTGGTCAATGACAAGACCCTTTTGGAAATTGAAATCCCAACAGGTGACATAGTCCATCTAAAACAGGGTTTGACAGCTTGGTGGAATGGTCCTGAGGCAAAACAAAAGAGGAGCAACACAAATTGAATATCATTAAAACACTGTTTTTTTTTTAATCAAAATATCTTTGATTACCCTGCTCTTATATCTGTATATATTAGATTTGAGATTTGCACAGAAGCTCAAAAATATATATAAAGATTGTCTGACAAAAATTTCAACTTATATGATACTGAAAATATTGTGTTACAGTCCTCCTATCTTTGCTATGAAGCTATGAAATGGAAGACCTTGCTAGACCTTGCTATGGAGAGCTAGCTAAAAGGTAACTTACTGATGAAGCACAAAGTCACCTACTCCTCCACCTCAGAAAAAGATTGTGTATAAGAAGAAATATCATGATGGTGGTGGCTTCCACTTTACAGGTTCCCCAATGATACCAGGTAATGATGACACACCTAAGGACTATGATCTTTGATATCAGTTCACCAATCACAATACCTGGCTTCCAGTTCTGAGGGGTTATATTATCTGTGAGGATGCCAGTGGGGAGGATAATATTGTAGATCTCTTTATTTTCAATGATGGTTAAACTAGCACTTGTTGTGTTCAATGCTATGTCCTGTTCATTTTGCCAGCCTGACTTGTTACAACAGCAGTCTTGTTTGCATTCATGAAAAAAAGACAATACAGATTCTACAACAATAACAGTACCATCACACTAGACAATATAACTTGATGCCCTAAAATATCCTTCTGCCTTCTCAGGAGTGATGTACTGACAAGTATGAGCAATCATCATCATAGAAAGGTCATCAGAGTGGCATCAAAAGTAGGTCTTGATAGCAGAGAAAGCTTGCTTGATGAGATTGTAATAAGGTAAGTAGAGCAGAAGCAAAATAAGCTTGCAAGCTAATGGCAATTAGTTCACAAAACAGAAAGATTACAGGTCAACATATGGTGCATGTCTTTGATCAGTGCACAGACTTCCTTACTGTGGTGAATGCAACAATTGTCCATTATAATCACACTATGAGGACCAGAATATGTGTTGGTAAATGGCATCTGACCAAGAATGAGTCCATGAAACAAGTAGAAAATGGATACTACATACCACATGCTCTTTTAAAAACTTGAAGAAATGCTAACTATTAACAGGCCCTTCAACAATGTCATATGTGATTATGCCATCAAGAATGATAGCAGGGATGATGAAAAACCTTGTGCCACAAACAAAGCACCTCTTTGTGAGGTACTGAACTTCTTGCACTGATTTCTCATGTTGACAGGTGAATGTTTGCTTATCCTTGGCAGCTTCATTAATAAAGACAAGCATATTTGAATCTGGAATTTCAGTGGCAAGGCAATTCATATAGATTGCATGCATCTCCTCATTTTGTTCTGATGCAGAGGAGGAAATGACCTTACAGTGATGGAAAGACATTGGAGAGTTTGAAGAAGTGTAGGAAGTGTCACATATTTGTGATGCTTCTCCCAAAGCTCACTCTGTAGCTCATCAAGGTGAATGGTGCCACAATGGTGAATGGTGATGGAGATGAAAGTGACATCTGCTGAGCTGAGGAGGCAGGGGTGCCTGGTAGCACAAGAGTATTTACATGAATTGGTTACTGTGCCATATCTTAAGTATAAAGAGAGGGTTTTATAAATGAGCATCTTCTTGATGCCTAATGTCTGACAGATATTCTTGATGCTAAATTTATTGTGGTACAAGAGAGAGATCAGGGCTTTGACACTGATGGCCACAACACAGCAGGAAAGGGTGGGCATGGAGGCAGCATGCAAAACCAACAGTGCTTGCTCAGTGATGTGTCTCTCAGACATGCCTGAGATCCTGACCTGGATCTCTCTGAGGTGCAACTTTCTTTCAATTTTTCTTTCTGCAGAGATATGAAAACTGCTGTAATAGTCTAATCTCTGTTTACTACACTGCAAATAGGTCATCTAGATGATACATAGCATTCCACAAATTATCCAGTCAATCCATAATTTATACCTGGCTTTGACCCATACCTGTAACTGGATAACCTGGGTTGGATATGGTCACTGAGCAGATGCACCTCAGATCTGCAGGTTTATACCCAGATATATCCATCTTAGACTCTGGGTAATTCTGCCATGTCTGTCACTGTTATGCTTGCCTCAGATAGAGAATGAGCATACATAGCATCTAAGGAGAGTCTAGAATACTAAGAATAAAGGAGAGCAGGGCATGCCACTTTATGAGGATGAGATACTAGGATTTGAAGTAAACAAGATGTTCTCCTTGCTCTGTCTCCATAATCAAATGTCAAAGTGAACTGACTGCTTAATAACCTAATGTCACTGAGTGGCAAGAGGTTTACTGAACAGCATAGCCTCAAGAGCACTATGAAGTCTCAGGGAGCAAAGGGGTTCCTGATGAGAGACTAAGGATGAGAGGCTAGAAATGAGGCTAAGACCCAGTGTATTGAGATACATGAAGGGAAGGTCTAGCTTGAAAAATACAAGTACAGATAAGTGAGGTTTATATAGGCATAAGATGAGTTTAGGATAGGCTGGAAAGAAGTCACTGACTGAGCAAATGGAATTACAAGGAATGTGATGGAAATCAGAAAAGTAGTCATGGTATTATAGTCAGTGATGAAAAGAAAAGAATGTCCAAGTTGGGACTTATACCCATGCATATGTATGAGACACATGATAAGAGGAAAAAGGGGCCAATCATAACAGTCACTAGTGCTGCCATGAGGTGAATTGAAGCAAATTGAAGTGTTAGTTTGGCTAGACCTTGAATCACTTCTTTGTGTCAAGGTTAAGTGAAGTATCCTTGATACAACTCTTAAAGTGGCCATAAAACCCACCTGGAAACACAGCACATGTAACCAATCAGTCAGATATTCCTATTTAGCTTAGATTAGTAATCTACTCATCATCCTGCTTATTTGCAAGTAACTGCCTGAGTTTGTTGTATGCTGTCAAGGCTATCAACTCATCTACTGCAATTGAAGTAACTAGACCTGAGATTGTATAATCCTTCTTATCCACCATTAAGTTTGAAGTGAAATCAAGTTGATCCTGCTTGAAACTGAACTTCAGAATTTGGAGCACTTCAATAAGAGTAGGGAAAAGTTTGTTGCATCATTTGATGCAAGTCAGCTTGCTAGATGAAAAAATACACTTAGATGGAACTGAGAATGCTTAAGTTGGCAGAACATCCATAGCAATGTGAAAAAGCAATGCATACACATGCTCCTTTTACCATCAAAATGCACTGTCAGTTGAATTTGTATCTGGTGTAGGAAACCAAAGTTTCCTACAGTGATACCCTGACTTCTCCCATGATTCTATAGGCCCCAATCTTGTGCCTCTATCAAACTCAAGACCATTCTGTTGCTGTTTGTTCCAACCTGAGTCAAGCCAGTTGAAGTTTGAAGGTTAGTTTTTAACCTGATGTTCTGGACCTGAGTTTCTACACCCTGGACCCAGTGTTCTCACACCTCAGAACATGTTTCTGCACTCTGATTCAGTTAGGTTTTCTTTGTTTTCACATTTTCTTTACTGTACATCATTCAGGTACATCCAAATCAGACTTTTGTATCTAGGACTTATGTAGTTTCTAGACAGTGTGCAAGCTACCACCACTATTCCTAAGCCTTTAAGTCCAGTTTCTAAGTCCTTTTCCTTGATTTCTCTTCAAGTCTCCCTCAAGTCCTGCAAGTTTAGTTGGTTTTCTAGCCCTACCAAATGGGGGAAAGCCAGACTCTTGTTTTTCAGTGTCCTGTGGATATCTAGTAAGCCTTTTTCACAGTCCTCTTCTTTTTTATTTGCTTTCTTTGCAATCCCCTTGGGTCAAGATCTATACTCATACCCTATTTCTTTGCTTAGGACTTCATTCTGAGATCTTTTTGCTGTTTTACACCAGGCCCACTACTGGTTGTGACACACCTCCTAGAAGTGAATCAGATCAATTATATGTTCTGAAGCATCAACTAGCAGGCCTGGCTGTTCATAATAGAGCCTGAGCAGGCCAGAAATCAAACCTTGGGTGATAGAGCATCTGTTCCAGCATCATTTGAGGGCCTAGTTGTGTGTGATTAAAGGGAAGGTGTTCTGTAGACTTGGAGACTTGAATAAACATGAATAGGATTAGCATGGAAAGAGCTTGTTGAGTTCATTACAATCTGATGAATGGATGTTAAGGCTGGTCCCCAGGCCTGCTGGCAGGTGTTGATGGGGGTGACTTGAAAAATAAGACGGACCCCATTATTTTGATCTGTTGACCTGAGAGCCAACATTAGACATGAAAATTGATGTAACTGTTCAGTGAAAGGTAAAACTTGAGAGTCACAAGAGTGGCCTAGCCTTGCACATGCAGGTGTCAATAGCATTTATATTGGCTTGGAAGAACAGTAACAATGTCACTGACTTCAATTGCACTTAGAATCTGATGACCAGCCCATGCATTTGAGAGGATAACTAGAAGGGACAGGGGGCATTTCATGGTGCTATACATATCTAGAGATAATCTGCACTAATTCGAAGTACCTCCCGAAGTGAGCGAGGCGACTTCGTTCCCAATTCGATGACTCCGAAGTGCAACGAAGTGTCACTCATTCGAGGCGAAGCGAACTAACCTCGAATTTACTTCGCCTCGACGGCAACACTATCTGTCACAGCGCGTGACATAAGCTGGAGGGTCGTGGGAAACGCAGCCGGACAGCCAATACCAGGGATTTGCATTTGTTGTGATGATCGAAACCGACTCGGAGTACGGGGCTCGCAGGGACGCTGAAGCAGTCCATTAGCAAGACGGCAAGAGTGACTGGGACGTGCTGACCTTGCAGAGTAATCGGTCTTTGCTGGCAAGGGGATCGCCGATCTGCAACGCTGCATCTCACGTTCTGTTTCGGAAGGCTTTAGCGAGGGTTAGCGAGGGCTCTGATTGGATGGGAGCCCCGTGTACGGCAGGTTCCTGCCCAGCCCAGCAGCTAGCCCAGCGCTTAGGAATGTAGATGAGTCGTACCTCTTGCGTCCGATGCGTTGCTCGCTACCTGGCGCTCATAAGTGACATTGATCTCCATTCCAAACTTTGTTTTGTTTGTTCTTACGACACTTATATACAAAAATTCCATGTCGGAAGGATCGAAAATCGTTCCTACGGTTTTGCAGGTAGCTAGAAAATCGCTGTAAGTTGTCCTGACGTATCGGATCGTGCCCGCGGTGTCCGACAGATCAGGAAGGTAAGTAAGTGCTGGTGAAACGTCTCCGGCTGACCAGCTGATCATGCGTGCGTATCCACGTAGGAGACCCTCCGACGTTGCAGGAATGACTGCGCAGTCGCTCTCCGCCACTATGATCCCTTCAGGTTCAAGTATTCGGATCGTCTAGTTATAAAAGACCTCGACCGGACAAGCATGATCAAGTAAACCACCATAGCCCATTCACCAGCCATGGCATCTGCTCCTCTCCAATTCCCTCCTCTGGATTGTTCCCTCTTGTTCCCTGATCTACTGAACTTTCATATGGAGAGAAACCCATCCTTTCCAATTTTCGTCTACCCAAATGAAGATGCCCCAGGCGAAGTGACCGAAATCTCGTTTCTCGAATTCGGTCGGGCCGCTCATCGAGTAGCACACGCTCTTCGCCCCTCCCGCCAAGGTTCGGACGGAGAGATTGTGATGATTATCGCAAATACGGACACAATATTGCACCACGCTGTTCTCGCCGGTCTGTCAGTCGCTGGATGGGTTGTAGGTTGATTTCTCATTCCGTATTTGTGCTGCGCTCACATTTCTGGTATAGCCATTCCCAGTTTCATCGAGGAATTCTGCCGCGGCCATTGATAACATGATGAAGAAGATCAATTGTTCACGTATCGTGACACTTGATCACGCTCATAAAAGACTTATCGATGATATCCGCCGAGAAAGCCAGGGCGCTTACCTGACTATTTACGAACTTCCTCCCTTACGCTACGCTTTCCCAGAACTTGGCCAGGAAGCTGTGACGGATGTCTTTATTCCGTACCCTCCCGCGCGCAAAAGTCCGGACTTGGACTCCGTGGCTCTCTATATTCATTCCTCGGGTAGCACAGGATTCCCCAAACCCATACCTCACAGCTACCGAATTCAGATCCAATGGCTGGCGTCTCGTATGTCATGTCTCCGCCACGGGAAGGTTCTATTACTGATTACTAGTAGCCATGATTCGCGAAGATGCTGGACTCGCTTCCCCGCGTCGGGTTGCTGCCATGGCACTGCCGGCATTCCACGCGTTCGGCATCATTGCAGAGCTTTACCTGCCAATCGCGTGCCTCGTCTCGACCGTGATCTATGCCCCGCGCACGGGGAAGGACCCAATGGCTCAGCCAGTGATACCCACGAATGACAATATAATCGAGTGTCTAAAAAACGTGCAATCCAATTTCCTCTACACGGTCCCAGCGTTCCTCGAGCAAATGGCCTCCTCTGGGGCAATCGAAGTGCTAAAGAAATTAGAGTCCGTTGTGT
Source organism: Pulveroboletus cf. aberrans (assembly GCA_038094155.1). Classification (NCBI taxonomy): domain Eukaryota; kingdom Fungi; phylum Basidiomycota; class Agaricomycetes; order Boletales; family Boletaceae; genus Pulveroboletus; species Pulveroboletus cf. aberrans. The sequence goes on from JBBPTO010001795.1 coordinate 11,254, forward strand.
GTGACTTTCACGCCAATATTTTCCCTTGCTTACTTTTTTCAGCGCTTTGGTGGTGGCCCACTACCTGTCAAAGTCGGCGAGACGTTGTCATCTGCTGGGGTTCAACTCGCTAGTATTTATGGCGGGACGGAATTCGGAGCTCCAGTCGCAATGCCGAACAAGCAGGACATTGCTGACGGTGATTGGATGTGGATGCGGTTCTCGGAGGACATGACAATCAGATGGAAGCCGCAAGGGAACGAGTCATCTGAGTTACACATCATGGTATAAGATCTTCACGTAATCATGATTCTTGGAAAATGCTGACCAGACACAATCAGTCGACGGAGAACCACCGAATGGCGATAGAGAATTTGCCCGATGCAAGAGGATACGCGACCGCAGATGTCTTTGTAAAACACCCAACCAAGGACATGTGGAGGATGTGGGTTATCCACTCTAAGATTAATGGAATTGATTGTATTGACCTTTTCGTCCTTCTATGGCAGCGTCGGGAGGGCAGACGATGTCATCATCTTGGCATCTGGAGAGAAGACTGTTCCTGCTCCGATGGAGAGCATTATATCTTCCTCCCCGCTGATACAGGGTGTCGTCATGTTCGGACGGGAACGAAACCAAGTCGGCGTTCTCCTCGAGCCTCGCCCTGAATACATGATTGATGTCAACGACGAGAAAGCTGTGGCAGAATTTAGGAATAAAATCTGGTACGTGGTTCACCTGTGTGTGAGCGAGCTCTTCGACTAAAGCGAACAAAGGCCTGTTGTCGAGGAAGCTAACAATCCATCTCCAGCATTCAGTCGTATTTTTAAGGAGATGATTCTGATCACGAGCGGTGACAAACCCATGTTAAGGGTTGCCAAGGGTACCGTCCAACGGAAGGGGACGCTCAAAGTGTACGATGCCGAGATCAACACTTTGTAAGCGATTTATATGTCCGTGTGAACACGGGATCTAAGACTCGCAAAAGGTACGATACCGCCGAAGCAAGTTCTGAAGCACCAGATGGCCTGGCCGGTCCGTCGGCATGGACCAGCGACGTGCTTCAAGAATGGTTGACCCTACATGCGCGGGCAATTGGTGCTAACAATTGCGTTGATCCCAACAGTGACTTGTTTGCTCAAGGATTCGATAGGTGCGCGATCTCAAACAGAGAGTTTGAAGGAACCCCTCACACTACGTTGTTCCGCAGTTTGAGTGTCACGTATCTTCGAAACCGGTTGTTGGGGGCTCTGCGAAAATCGCCCGACTCAGTGGTCAAACGGGCTGCTACTCACGTCCCTCCAAACATCATCTTCGAGAATCCTACTATTGCGCTGTTGAGTTCACGGATAATTTCCCTCGTCAATGGTGCTGGTACTGGACACGAGATAAATGTCACAGAACAACATAAAAGAGCGCTCAATGCTATGATCGAGATATACTCGGTCGGTTTTGATGGTCCTGCTGACGGCATCTTACCTGGGACCCAATTAATCGAGCCTGCCGTTGTGTTGCTCACGGGAACTACAGGTGGCCTCGGTTCCTTCTTATTGTCCGAGTTGCTCCAAAGTCCTTCCGTTCAGCGAGTCTTCGCTTTCAATCGACCCTCATCGAAGACATCGATCCACGAACGACAGAAATCGGCTTTCAGAGACAGGGGTCTCGCCATCGACTTGTTGGACTCGAACAAGCTCGTTTACGTCGAAGCGGATGCAGCCCTGGAGAAGTGTGGCCTATCTTCTGCTCAATATGACGGCGTGAGGTTTACTCTTTCTTGTCCCGGAATTGCTCACTGACATACTGCTCACAGATTCGCAATTCGGTGACGGTCATCATCCACAATGCGTGGCGCCTTGACTTCAACCTGACGATACCTTCCTTCGAAGAAAACATTCGAGCGTCACGAAACCTGGTCGACCTTGGGTTGGATTCGCGCCACAAGAATAACCTGCGTTTCTTGTTCGCGTCTTCGGTCGGGTCCGGGCAGTCTTGGGACAACGCCAAAGGTCCTTTCCCAGAAACAGTCCAGCGGGATCCTTCTATTGCCATTGGACTAGGTTATGGGGAGGGCAAGTACGCTACTGAAAGGGTCAGTCGCATTGAAATAATGAGATGAGTACTGACACGGATCGATAGATCATTGTAAAGAGTGGTTTGCACGTAACATCCCTCCGCATCGGCCAGATCGCTGGTGGAGAGGGTGGATCCTGGGCCACCACCGACTGGTTCCCGATCATTGTGAAATCCAGTGTTGCCCTCGGAGTGCTCCCAGAAACTGCTGGTGTAAGCCA
>JBBPTO010001796.1:0-13518 GCA_038094155.1 Pulveroboletus cf. aberrans
ATATTCCACGGTGTGGAGCATTTAGACGAACCCGAGGTCTTGCGATACGTGGCGGAGTAACATCGAACCAGAGACGTACATCGGATCACTCGACTGCATCTGAGTAGACGCCTAACTTGCGGCTTTAGTATCAAACGTTGGAGTACGCTATCGTACCAGACAAGTTTAGTGGTTCGATCTGAACTTGTCCCATCTCAGTCTGATGACGGCTTCGGCGCTATACTTGTGGAACAAACCTCCGTTGGTCGTAATCGAAGATAAAATCACTGTTGCGGTTCCGTTGAACGTTAATGGACTTAGGTTACTGTGACTTAGCCTGCGCGAGGCAGCGGAAATTAGTTGAGTGAGACCAGGTTCACGTAACAGATGAGGGGTTGAAACTATGAGCACGATGTGCAATGAATTTGGGGATATCCTGAAAGCCTGCCCTAGTGGATTCAAATTTCAGGATCCAAACATAAACTGCGAGACGTAGCCAAGTCTAGCGGGGAGAAGATGCTTCATGCGTCCCTGATGAAGTGTAAGCTAATGTAATCCGGGAAACGAACATGCGGTGCTGTTCGTACTGTATATATCTCTACCGCTCACCATCGAGATAGCACAGTCACCCTTGTACCCGTACGTCGTAGTCACCTTACAGAGTTTGGTCCAGTTCGCTCGTCCGCTCGTCTCAGTGTTTCCGCCGTTGGCGACGGCCGGTTTCCATGAAGCTTGCTTGCCATGATGCTGAGGCAGACTTTCGTCCGTGTTCGTAAAGTTCAGGAGCCGCCGTTCCAGCTGGAATTCGTTCAAGATGAAAACAGACTCGTTGATGATCCGAGTGAATGTCCTGGTGTTAGGACTGCGACTTGGACAGTATACCGTGTCATCTTCGAATGTGCTCGGCGTCACCCGCGGATGAGTTGGCACTTCATTACATAACATTCACGCAATACCGAGTGAACGCCATGCTATTCTCCTCGGCGCGAAGCACTCGACAGCTGTCCATAACAATAACCAACCTGCTTGAAACATCTCGCATGTTGTCTCTCAATGCGGTACTCTTACCTCAGGGAGACAATAGGGATGATGGACGCCATCATCGGCCGCAGCGCAAAGCACTCAATCTCTACACCAACTTGCTTTTGTATACTGTATACGTCCTCTATCGCAGACCTTGACGATGCTGTTACCCTGAAGGCGCTAGAACTTTGCCTGTGTGGACATCCGGAGTCACTGGTTCATGTGCTTGAACAACCTCAAAAACTGTCTCTTCACACGGTACCAGGGCCATGAGGTAATGGCAACCCTTGAGGATGGGCCACTGTCCTCGGACTCGAAATGCTCGACCTCTGCCCAATAGGACACTCGGACCGGCTCAAGCGTTTAAACGCCATCTCAGAGGCCTTCTTCTTATGGTAGGAGCACCTCGGCGCGATGGCAGACATGGAATATGTAATTGTCCTCCGCTGCGAAGCACTCACCCACTGTTTCCCAGGACTCCCAGACCAGTTATCGCAGTTAAATAAACTCGTTGTAGACCCGGCCTTGAAGACATCATTGCCCTCGGGGAGAAAGCACTTGGTCTTTGTCCACCCGGACATCCAGACAACTCATTACATTTGGGAAATATCACGTCGCGTTCCTGGGTGCGATATAAGTGGTTTGGGAGAATAACAGACATTGAAAATGTCATTTCCATTGCAGGCGATGCACTCAACCTTTGTCCACCAGGACACCCAGAGCATTTCGACTACTTAGACATCCTCAGACCCCCCCTCCCCATGTTACGAACAGTTCAGGGAAATAGGGGACCTGAAGGATGCCATCATCCTCTGACGAGAGGTACTTGACCTTTCCCTGACAGGCACCGTCTCTTGACAATCTCGCAGCTGAACTCTGGAATCGGTACAAGCATCTTCGGACAATTTAAAGTGGACGATGACGATGTCATCCAGCTTGGGCGTGAAACACTCGAAATGCATCCTTCTGTTCAGCTCTCCCGCTCGCCATCATCCGTTTTCTTGATTGCTTTGCCCCCCTCATTGTCTTTATTTGACTACTACCGAACTTATCATCATATGTTCGTGAATCGTGAAACTTTCGTTCTATACGTTCATGAATGTTAGATGGGGTCCCAAGGCTAATTGAAGCGAAGGCAGCCATTAACACCAAAGAGATGGGCCCGGGTTTCTGGCATGGTCATGATGCGTTCGTCCAGGTCGAGGAAACGGGCGACTTTCTGACTCACTGCTGGCGCCCTAAACTATTATGCTGCCCGTGCGGCGCGACGCTGATATGGAAATGCTCAAGTTCATAGAGGTGCGACGGTCTCCGAGCAATATGAATCACACAGTTTCGAATTTCACATTCACCTTGTCTTCTGTATTTTTACGGATGACCGTCCGAGCCGCTGCGGTTCCAACAAGTACCTGCAGCTCTTAAAATTCAAGAACGACTCCGAATACGAGCTGTTGGGGTTTCAAAGGAATGATACCTATTAAAATCGAATGCGTCGTGTCCGAGAAAGTTCACGTCGAAGTGCAACGCTGGAGGTGTTGCCCGATTTGGTAAGTCGTGGCTCAGTGGTCACCTTGATTGACTCCGGCGTTGTCACGTTCACCTATCGCGCCTTGCAATTTCATGTACACAGCTTCCAGTCCGTATGTGAGGAGTCCGATCTGCCCGGTTCGGTTCGGTCCGGTCCTGGCATGGTCGTACGAGCTGGTACGTCAATCTTGCTCGACTGACGTTTCTGTTAGGGTCGCGTTGTCAATTATCCTCGAGCGCGGTGGGTTCGGGTGTGTGGTAGTGGTAGGTCGTTTAGAGTGGAGATCATGATCATCCCGTCGCAGCGTACACTTTTGATCATCAGGTTACCATATTTGGATGTTACCTTTAGCGAAACGCGACCTAGTGGCTCGTTATAGCCTTTCCTCCAGTCTCGTACCACGTTGACTGGAGGTAAGCTATGCTGACACGCTCTCTACACCACATTATTATTCACGTATTACCCTTATGTAGCCGTGTTCTAGACCGACATCCTTTCACAGTAGGACGGTCCAGGTACATGCGCCATGTTGCATTTGTCGTGATCGTGCTGATCCGCCTTCTCATCAGCGAGTGGTCACGTTTCGATTTGTTTCGAGTCGTGTCGTGCGCCGCTCGTTGCGCCATCCTTTCTCCGTCGACTCCCATCCATTCAGATACGGTTCCCATCACTCCGGCATCTCTGATCGCACCCAACGTCCCCCAGTTCAACCTGCTCGCCAAGTTCGCCTCCTGATCTTCTACCCAGTCCTGGTGCATTCATTTCGTTGATGCGCTGCTTCCTAATGCTTCCAGGGCCTTCCCTCGACCAGTGGATGTCACCTTGCGTGTGCAACTCGCCGCCTAAGTCGTCCGTCTCGTCTCGAGCCCCTCAAGGTTCTGCAGGTATGTTCTTCATCCCTGTTCGCTGCAGTGCGTTGCGCTGGCCTTATGACGTGTTCCGTAGCTTCTTCTCCATATTCCTCGAGTCCTCGCCACAACTGGGTACTCCCGTTGACGCCGTTCGCGCGTCCTGCTTGACTCTGGCTCGTGAGGGGACAGGCCGTCTATGAGACAAGGCCCATCTCCATTGTCTTTCACAGATTGTCTGCAAATTCACAGCGACTCTGAATTCGGGCGAACTTGGCCACCCACTGGATCACTGGTGCAAGCATCCATGGCCAGAGCTTGGGAGACTCGTTCGGAACGACGCTGTGATGCAATACTTTATGGAATACGCCCGGAATGGTGGCATAGTGGTCTCGTGCATCCTTTCCAACTTGAACTTAGTTCTCGGTCCGATCATTGACTCGATTGCCGGAACCCCACGGGTATGTCGCCAACGCGATCTTCTTACGTCGCGAGCTCCACCCATCAAGGCTAGGTGCCGTCGGGGTACTGGCCGCACGACCTGTCGACACAGGCGAGCTCCTCTTGGGGCACTCCGCGCTTTCACCGTTTCACTCGCACAATCAAAACACGTTTCCAGAACCCGACGATGTGCGCCAAGTACAACTTGGCCTTCCACACGTTCGTCCGGGAAGAACGCTTCGCGGACCTCCACGAGGGCGTCGTGTCACCCCTCGTGAGTAGCACGAATTGTATACCATCCGTCTCATTTGACTTCTTTTGTCATTGACAGGCCACATGAACGACCTCGTTATCTCGTCGTACGGGTTCGGAGCTCATGCACGTCCAGCTCAACGGCCCCTTCGCTGACCCAGCAGGCCTCGCGAGCGCCCGTTGCAGCATCATGACCTCGCAAGTGTCGTATATGCGTCATTGTTTTCCGAATGAACATCCCTAGGACCTTATCGCGAGTTCCACCGAACTGATCAAGATACGACAGTAAAACGTGCTTATGAACAACCCTGCGAACGCATCTGTCCTCAAGGTCGCCATGACGATGTTTAAGCAGCACGGCTTCCAAGAATTCTTCTTATCGGGGCCTGACCACCACCGTGTCCCTGGACATTGGCTATTGGACATGCTTTCTCTCGGAGTGAGGCCCCTGCACGCTCCATTTACGTACCGCGACGTGATGTCTCAAGCCTCGAGTGTGCAGACATCGTTGGCCGATCACTCGTCCTCGTTTTCCGAGACCGACAGAGCATGGGATGCGGTCGAGTGACGCCGCGGTTCTGGCAGAAGTGTATCGCATGATCCTGTCGACGGTGATCGCGCCGAAGGTGTCCAAGGTGTTTTCTTTTTTCAGAGGTCTCACGCTGACCCTAATTCAGTGCGCGGTGTGTAGCGCCGTGTTGACGCACGGAAAAGGTCCGTGCCGCTCAATGTGAACGCGTTTTTCGGTGTGTGAATCGGTGGTACGCATGCTGTCTGGCGCGTTCGTGGTTGTGTGAATGCGAACCCAGGAAGGTTGCGTCGAGACCGACGAGTTGGGGGCGTGTGGCGGGCCTGAGCTGAATATGTATGGGGCAGGGGCGCGGTGCCGTCCCACTGGCTTATCATCCATAACTACCGCTCATAGTTTGAAAGGGAGGTCGTCGAGTCGGTCATGCTCCGAGTCACAGTTTGGGTTCCCCGGCTTGTCGGCTGACTTGCCCCGAGTGATGCCACTACCCCGCCTGAGGTATCCGAAAGGGTATATGTTGAAGGAAGCTGCGGGAGTGTCGGTTGACGTCGAAGAATATCAAACGGTAACCAGAAGGATCCGCGTTGGGGGCGGTGTTGTCGCGGGATTTGGCGTGCTGAGTTGAGTCGGCGACAGTTGGCAACTTCCCATCTGCGGTGCAACGCCTCGTCGAGGCAGGCTGTATCTCTGAACTCGTCCCCCTCGTCGTCCCCCTCGTCCTCACGTGATGGCCACTGGCCCTCCGGCCTCCATGTCCCTCCCCACCGTCGACAACCAGCCGTCCTCCGACCCGTCCTGGGAGGGCGACAGGATGTCAGTCCCCCTTTTATCTCTTCCCATATCGTGCCGACACTCACCCCGAACTAGGTTCAACATCTACATTTACGACTATTGCAACAAGCGTGGCTTCCGCAAGACCGCACGCGAACTCCTCGCAGAGGCCGACATCCCTCCCGACTCCGCGCCCCCCATCAACGCAAAACAGGGCCTCTTGTTCGAGTCCGTCTCCTTTTCCCCCTCCCTTGCCCCGCTCATCTCCCCCAGGTGGTGGTCCGTCTTCTGGGTCCTCTTCACCGCCAAGAGCAATGGCTCTGGCACGGAAGATGCCATGGTCTATACCCAAGTACGCCCGTTCCCCGCTCACCCATCTCTGTCGACATCTCTCCCCAGCATCAAATCCAACAGGCCAACCTCAGGCAGGGCGCGAGACCCCTCAGTCACCAAATCACCCCTGTCGGCCGCATGATGAACGGTGCGCACAGACCATCCTCCACTCCCATGTCTCTGACCCTCCCCTCCATCAGGCAACCCAGCCCAGATGCCTTTCCCGATGGTCGGCGCTGGCCCTCAGCCAAACGGCATTATACCATCCACTGGATCTACCCCCACGGGCACGAACCCCGCGCCCCCACAAAACTTTACTGCCCTCATGCCTGGCCAGCGCCAAGGCCCACCTCAACATCGCGGACCGAATGGCGTTAATCCATATCAGACCCCGACTATAGCCCATTCCGCGCAGAACCCTGGCGCCAATTCTGGCCCAAACGCCCAGAATCCGATGAATCAGCTCGGCCCGTCGCCCCATATGGCTCACATGGCCCGTACCGGCATGCTTCCTCCGAATGCAAACACCCAGACGCCGCCATTTCCACAGCACATTAGGTCTCCCTCTCGTCCTGGCTCCCCCGGTCAGATGATGCAGCGCAGTCCCTCCTTGATTGACCGTCAGACGCCCGTCAACGCCCAGCAAGAGGCCAATCTGAACAACGAACTGACTCGTTTACCCCCCCAATTACTGGCGAACATCAGGCAAGAGCTGGGTGTCCACGATAAGGACTTACCATCGCTTACGTTCGACGAAAAGGTAATTTCATTTTCGTTTCAAAGTTGTTGACTCCGCTATTGACGTGAGTATTTCAGAATCGTATCGTCACTATTGCTCGGCAGCGACTCTCGAATCCCTCTGTGAGAAAAGGTCTACCTGGACCGCAGGGTCCCCCAGCAGGTCCTTCGAATCTTGGCCCAGGCGGTCAGCGGCCGCCCGGTCAGCCACAGCCACCCCAGCTCCCACAGCAGCAAGGCCAACAACAACAGCCCCAGCCCCTGCAACAGCAACAACCCCAACCCCAACAGCAGCAGCGTATCAAGCGCAATAGCACTTCTCCCGGCGAAGAAGTATAGTTGCCGTCCCTTGCTCGTGTCCGTCGATCTGATTGGTCTGATGTTGGCATCATTTTACAGCATGGCCAACTGCCCAACAGCGAGAGCTCGCCTCCGGACAGGAAACGCGTACGGCGCTCGTCCGTCGGCATGGATTCGGTACCCCCTGCCGGATACCCTCACCAGCCGCAGCAGCAGGTGCCACAGCAGATGATGAATGGTGCCATGATGCGACCAGGTCCGGGACCGATGCCCGGTGGACCTATGAACAATTTCTCGCCCCATGGTCCTCCAGGCATGACCAACCCGGGCATGGGCCTGCCCATGGTGGCGCCACAAATACCCGGAACCACGATGAGTCCCGCGATGGGTCGAGCGCCAAACATGATGGGGGTCAGTTTTGATTCGAATTCGAATTCGTCGGTGTTGACGACCGTACAGCAGCTGCAATACCACCAAGGCGTGCATGCGGTCACGAAAGGTCTTGCGATGGCGAACCTGCCCGGAGGCGGAGCAGGCACTCCTACTCCCGGCGAGCCTCCTTTCAACCCTGGGGCCCCTGGCCAAGTGCCGTTTTCAGGCCCGCAAAATAATCGTCTAGTACAGAACAAGCCGATGGTGACGATGATGCCGCCACCGCCGTCGCCTGCGGGGGGCCCACCCAAGGAGCAGCCCAAAGACGTGAATAAGCAACCCGGGCCGAACGGCGCTGAAGGCTCGCCGCGGAACGGCCAGCCGTCCAACCCGACCGGCGCAGGTCCGAACCCGGGCGGTGCCCAAGTAAACACAGCCCCACCGACGCCGAGCGCGACGAGTTCGAGTATGACGGCGCCGTCGCCGAGTGCGGCGTTGAACGGGGGTACACCGACGATGAACGCTGCGCCGCCGACGACGACGGGGTTGCCCGAGGTGCCCGCGAATTTTTTGACGTCCGAGTTTATACAGAACATCGCGAGCGGGTTGGATGATTTCGATACGCAGGGGCTCTTCAGGCCCGAGGATGCGGGAATCAATTTCGAGCAGGATTTCCGCGAGTGGTTTAACCCGGACGATCTAGATATGAAGTAAAGAGGCATGGAAGAGGGGAGGGACGCGCGTGTCCCGCGTGTGTGTATCCTTTCTGTTCGTCTTGTGTGTGCTCTTTTCTTTTCTTTTGCTCCATCTAACCTGTATATCTTTACGATGTACGTACGTCTGCTAACCTCACGTCGCCTTTTTTCATTCCTGTCTCATACCTTTGCGGAATCACGTTGGTCTTGCTCCTTTTTTTATTTATATGGTCCTCAAAAGTCGTCTCGCACGCCGACGGACGGCGGCCTCGTCGGCGCCTCCCTGTTTCCTTTTTTTTTAATACTTAGATAGCCCCGCCCTTCGGTGCCTTTGGCTTGTCATTTGATGCTTTCTTTTACCTGCCTTTTTGCAGCTCGATATCTCATGTATGACTAGATACCGTAATTCAGGATATGGATTGCAAACGGGAGGCAAGCATAAGTTACGGGCGACGTGGTGTACCGTCGGCGTGCGTCGTGGCGTGCATGAGGACATCGTGCGTAAAGAACGATCGAAAGAAGGAAAGCGAAAACGAATATGAAAAACGACGGATCGGGGGTCACGACGGCTCGGGTGTGGTCCGTGCGGCGATGTCCAACTCCGGGTCGACCGTCCGCGTCCGGAGTCGACTTGGGCTCTCGCTCGTCCGCGTCCGACGGCGCTGGCCGACTTTCCAGATGACGTCCTTGAGCTCTTGGACGACCTCGCCGCTTGGACCCCATCGTTCCCCGGATGGTGGTGGTGGTGGTGGCGGCGGCGGCGGCGCGTCGGGTACGCAAAACGGGTCGTGGGCAGATCCGTTCGCGTGCGTGCCCGTGCCCGCCCGGTGTGCTTTGACGATCCGGATCCGTTCCTCCCTGCTCAGCTTACTCCGCTCTCTCGCGAACCCGCCCAGGTTGCCCGACTCGGCTTCGAACACCTGCTCGATGCCCGTCGCGAGGTCGTGCTGTGGTTCGTCGATCGCGTCGTGCGGCGGGTTGGAGTCTGCGTCCGCGTCTGCGCTTGCGTTGGCGTCGGTGGCTATTCGGGTGGCGTCGCCAGAGGGAGATCCGAGCGACATGCTACCCGCTTCACCGTCCCCACCCTCGGTCGTCATCCCGCGCGCGCCGTCGTCGGGTAGATCCGCCGGCACCTCGCCCACGTCCGTCGACGGCGTCGGCGGGGCGACCAATCCCACGAGCCGCTCCCTTCCGCGCTCACACTCCCTCAGCGCTAACCCGAGTTCGCGCCTCAGCCGCTCGTACGCCGACACCGCCGGATGCTCGCCACCCATGACGTCCGGTTCACCGCCGCCACCCGATCTGTCGATGCTGCTGCTGTTGTTGCTGCCTGCCAGACTCCGCGGGGACGCGTCTGGAGAAGAGCCCGTGGACGGGTGGGACGAGTGTCCGGGAGAGACCACGGCGCGGTCGTCTTTGAGCGCCGCGACGCACACGGCGAGCTGTTCCCGCGCGTCTTCGAGCGCTGTCGATATCGCGTCCACGTGCGCTGCGAAACGGGCTAGCAGGGATGGCGTCGGCGCGAACGACCCTGGCTCGGTGGGCGTGGACGCTTGGGCGAGTGGAAGGAGCAGGTCTTGAGGGCGCGCACGTGGAGGACTGGGGCTGGGACTGGGGCTGGGGCTGGGGCTGTTCGCCCGCTCGGCCTCTGCATCGAGTTGCCGCTCCTCCACCTCGTCCATCGCCTCGGACAACCTCGAACTCGCATCCACGAGCGTCGACGTCAACAGACTCGTCACGGCGCGCACGTCCTCCCAATACGCCTCGTCCTCGTCGTCCTCGAACCTCAGCGCCAACAAGTGCGCGCACGCGAACCGCTTCGAGGCCAGCGCGTGTCCCAGCGCCTGACGGAGCGACGAGAGCGAAAACGGGTGTCGGGTCGTGTGCATCGAGGTGTATCTCGAACCTGGGGACATGGTCGTGCGCCGCGTCGTCCCGTCGCCTCGAGGACGCGATGGCGTGTAGACTGCATTCGCACTGCTGGCGTGACGCGGTGGTGAGGAGACGAACGCGCGGAGACCGCCCTGGACGCGATCGCGGTATAGACCTAGCGCGGCAGCGCCAAACGACCGCCCCTCCGTCTCGTCGTCTAACAGTGACGACACTGCCGTCACCATCCCGTCTTCTTCTTCTTCTGACACGTCGGCGAGCGGATGTCGTGCGGGCGACGACACCGTACTGCGTGACCGCGTCCGGGCCGGCGTGGGTGAGGGAGAGGTGCGCATGAGTGCGCTCAGATCCGATCTTCGTTTTTCTCTGCGATGTGCAAGCTGGGACGGGCTTGGGCCTGCGAGGGCGAGTGAGGCGTATGAGCCGTTCCATGTCGATCGTTTCTTGAGACGGTCTGTCAGGGGTGTTCTGCGTGGCGACGGGCCGGGATGAGATAGTGGTCGGTGGACGTCGGGCGCAAACGTGGGTTTGATGGGCGAAGGTGGCGCATACATCTCGGAAAGCTGTGCGAGTTCCGAAGGTGAGGTGATGGCAGAGAGGAGCTGACGGACGTTGTCACATTGGTTTTGGGTGGTGAGGAGAGAGGTGGACAGGGCGACGCGAAGCGAGGAAGAGGGCATGAGGGGAGAGGCGGGACCGTAAAAGATGCTACACTGTGTTAGTGGATTAACTTGGGGCATGGACGGGCCACGCTACCTTCGTTCCTCGTTCTCCAATGCACTAAAAGCGTCATTGATCACAGCGTCCCACAGCTGGCCTGCAGAGATCAGATGTTGTAGAGCTGACAAGGACTTGAAAGCGTTCATCAGCGAACCGATGCGGGACAAGAGATGACTCACGGGTGTCATCACATCAAGTTTAGGGCGTGAATCCAGTCTGCGGACACGGATATAATACAATGTGGCTGCGAGCAACAACATGGTGAACAGGTATAACCGGACGCTGAGAGCGGCAACGGCGACCGTAAACGAGAGTGTGAGGGGCCAAATGGGAGTTTCGGGCTCGGGAGGCATAGAAAGGGAGAGTGTGTCTGTCATGGCGCTTTCTGCCGTACTGGACGTTCTACTGTGGCAGTGGGAGAGCTTGCCAGGCAAGGACGGTGAGAAGACCCTCCGGTGCGGTTCAGGAAGGGGAGTAGCTGGGGACAATAGGGAGGAGGATATGACACCATATTTGAACCGTTCTGCGAATGCTCGTGTACGGGAGGTGCGGTCCGGGGAAAAGAGCGAGCTGAGAGACTGCACGTATCGGTGAGTGGACAACTTTTCCAGAAGACACGCATATGCTGACCTCGACGGCGCTGAAAATAAGGAAACATAGTTTCTCCATTCTTTCCGAATGTCTTGAGAGGGATGGATTGCCTGTTGAATAGGGCTGGAGGGAAATGTCTACTATACCTCCGGGCATGAGCTCGGAGGCTTCGCCGGAGTCTGCAGCGTGGATGGGGCACGTCAGGCGCGGAAAACGGGGCAATGGGGAGGGCATGCCTTGAAAGTACTCTTGGAGTGGGTGTCCGTCAAACACCGGTTGCGCCATGAGTCTCTCGGAACCGATCGGGGCTATAAGCCTGGTGTTCGTGACGGGTCCGTGGAGACCTGGTCTGATCCCGTCCGACTTAGGTAATACACGGTCCCGCGAAAACAATGTAGCAACGAGCCATCACCACCCTGACTCCAGTCGTAACAAGCCTGCAAGTTGCAACCTCCTGTTTTCATAGCGCTCGGTGTCACGTACAAAGTATATGAATAGGCCACGACGTAGCTCTAGATCTGAGAACACCCTCCCGAATCACATATGAGCCTGGACCGCAATCAACAAAGCTGGCTCGGAAGCGCTCACACGTCGGACCTGAGCGTCTGCCGTGGATTACTTCTCTTGAGTTCACTAGACAAAAACACTCCAAGATGACGGACTCCTACCCGCCGCCCCAAAATCCCTCCCAAACCTGCATCTTTGCAACGCCATCCCACTCCTTGCGTCGGAATATGTCCTGGCCCTGAATGATCCTCAGCTCCCTGCCTTTCATCCTCCTCCTTATACGTTCGGGCTCCCGAGCATCCAGCTCGTCATCAGTACAGGGGAGGGATAACCTAGATGCCGACTCGTGTGTGAGGGTAAGGATGGTATGTGTTCGGGAGAGAGCATGAGAGACCGCATGGGCGAGGGGAGAAGGCTTTGATGTGGACGGAGATGTGCTACTTTGGAGGGGGTGGAAGTTGCCGAGGACGAGAGCTGAAAAGAGATCACCGACGCCGGTGAAATAGCCTGGTATAAACTCGACGCAACCCGTGTAGACGGTAGATATAGGTCCGCTTTCCAGATTATCCATGTCGTTGGTGGACGATGCGACGCATACGATGTATGATTTCTCATCATCATTACTTGAACGTGCAGAAGGGAGGAGATAGGATTGGAGTGAAGGTGAGAGTTTCGTCAGAGGGATGGAGGAGATGACTACGTTGGGAACGCGGTACGTGACGTGCAACTTTCGAAGAGCAGTACGTAGTGAATCGATGTCAGCAAGGGACACTTCGGTGAGGAGTCTAGTCATTTCAGTCATCGTGCTGAACTCTGAAAAACAGCACATACTCGGCCTCGAACCAGTTGGGAGTGATGATGGTGGCCAACGGGAGCATTTGCCGGTATGCTGATATACAAGTTTCTGACACATAAAGCTTTCCGGAGTCACCCATCACGGCTTGACAAGTTAGCTGGACTGCGGAGACGGACCATGACACCACTCACGATCAAGAAGGTATACAAGGTTTGGATTGGAGAGTCTGAGTTTCTTGACTAACTCGTGAATGACATGCAGTGACTCGGCATTAGGGATGTATCCAGTAAGAAGGCGATTGGGTATGAGCAAGTCTGTTTGCTGCATGGTGTCAAAGATACGGGTGAGGTCTTCAGGGCTCGTTCTAGTGCCCCCTAAACGACCATAGCCTGTAATCCAAGTTAACCCATCGATATTTGCGTGGAGGTGTCACCCACCCGTGTGATTAGAAAAGTTGACCGTGTTGACGACCTGCGACGAGGAGTTAGCGTGAGTGTCGGTTTAGCACAGATTGTGCGCTCACGTCAACGTCGTAGCCCATGCATTGGAGAGGAAATACGGCTGCCTTTCCGCCTACATATCCAAACGCAACGTGTGATTGTATGCTCAGGATGCGATCGCTGGCGAGGGCGCTTTCGGGGTGGATGGTCATGACCGTCCCGAGTTCCCGATTAGCGCCACCTCCGACGTCCGCCGAACGTCCACTAAGCGAGTCCACGACGCGTTCGCCATCCAATGAGCCAATCAAGTCCTCCCTCGTCGACGACCGTCAAGGGCAAGCTCAAGCACACGACGGATCTGGTCGCTGCTGAGGTCGTCGTCGACACCCGGTTGGAGGGGAACGGCGTATTGATCGCGCCGACGGTGCGGGAAACCAAATGCGTCTCTCTCGCGGGGTCCGCGTCTGAATGCGAACGCAAACGCTCTTACAATCTCGACGAGTATATACACCGTCCCGGCGTCGCCGCTGCACTCTGCAGGGCTGAACGAGGACCGACCCCCGCGCCACCTGTTGCGACTCGTCTTGTCCATGGCGCAGTACCAGATGTCGGCCGTGCAGGACCCATTGACTGGCGAGACGCGCGGGGTGCCGCCCAAGCCGCAGTGGTATACAGATCTGCAAGACAGCTGTGCAGGTGGGCATTCGGCCGAGCGGGGATGGCAAGAAAATGGCGAACGAGAACGGCGAGAAGGATGGGAGTGAG
>JBBPTO010001797.1:0-12293 GCA_038094155.1 Pulveroboletus cf. aberrans
CTAGCTGGTGGAATGCTGATCTAGGTGATGGGCATGCTGGTATTGGTGCAGTTGTATTGGTCATTGGCTGATCAGTATTCAGCAGAGTTCTGTATCTCAGCCAATCTGCCATTAATACTCTATATTTTGCATTGGCTGGCCAGAAATTTGTGTAGTAATGACACATTGGCTGGCCCATGGTTTGCCAGAATTGCTACTGCATGGGGTCTGCCAAGATCTCAAAGAAATGTTTCAATCAAAGAAAGGAAATTTAATTCTCTTATTAGTGCAAGAACAGCAAGAAGCATTGAACTTTAAATATAACCAACTAAAGAAGGGATACATCAGACTGTCTAAATCTCCTTAGACATTACTGGTATTCTTTGTCCTGAAGGAGGATGGAAAGAAGCAGATGGTACAGGAATACT
The DNA here is from genome assembly GCA_038094155.1 of Pulveroboletus cf. aberrans. Taxonomy (NCBI): domain Eukaryota; kingdom Fungi; phylum Basidiomycota; class Agaricomycetes; order Boletales; family Boletaceae; genus Pulveroboletus; species Pulveroboletus cf. aberrans. The sequence goes on from JBBPTO010001797.1 coordinate 408, forward strand.
GATATCTAATTGAACACATAGTGAAAAATAACTACCCTTTACTGCTAATTTTCCAATTTGTGGAAAAACTAAAAGGGCTACCAAGGTGCTTTTGAACCTCTAGTCATGTACTTTGAATTATGCAATTTACCTGCCACCTTCCAATGAATGATAAATGAAATATTTGTAGATATGGAAGATGTGATGGTGGTATATATTGATGATCTGATGATATTCACAAAAATGGATAATCAAGAAGTACATGATAAAATTGTAAAAGAAGTCCTAAAAAGACCTCAAGAATACAACCTATTTGCAAACTGGAAAAATGCACATTCAGCACTGAAGAAGCAGAATTTATTGATGTGATTGTAGGAAAGGATGGAACAGAAATGGATCAATCAAAGGCTAAGGCCATATTGGAATTCCCATAACCAACAAATGTGAAAGGAGTATGAAGTTTCCTTGGGTTAGCAAATGCTACAATTGGGCTGGTTTTCTCTTTATCATGTGTCTCTTCATATGCATGGGTGTTAATTCAAATCTGAACATTCATTTCTCTTCATCACTGACTCATATACCATGACTCATCATTTCATATGATTCCATTTGCCTCATTAGCAACTCCTTCCACACCTGCACTGAACTCATCTACTTAAGCTAGACCTCCCCTTCATGTACCTCAATACAGTCAGGTCTTTGCTCCACCTTGTAAATCTCTGAGTCTCTGAGATCTCATTGTGCTGTCAAGGCAGTGCTGTTTACTATGAACCACTTTTGACCTCCTTCAATGATAGATCATAGGGTTGAGTGAGGAAATGCCTTGTTCACCTTGAATCCTTGAATTTCATTCTGTTTTCCCCATTCCCCTCAAAACCTTGATCCTAGATTCATCTTAGGGGTTACATTTTGCCCCCTACCCAAGGCAAGCATAACAAAAGATCTAGCTTATCTCTTGAACAGCTATCACCTGATAAGTCACCATTCCCTCTTCACCTTATATTGAGACTTATTGGTGGTTGATTTTCAATTCAACTATCTGACTCTGAGTTACCCCCACATATATCTTCCTACTAAAAAGGATATGGAAGTCATCCTTGACCTCACCCACCAACTCTTTCCCCCTGCATCCATTCTCCAGATGCTGACTCTCCCATTTCCAACATCTGTGGCACAATCTGGGAGATTTTTTTTTCTCCTTGATGCTCCAAACTCTTTAAACCCTCCAGACCAACCAACACTCCTTATAAATATGTCCTGAAAACCATTGAGCTAAAGGGCAACCCTTCGACCCCCTTTGACTGCATCTCTGGCAACTCTAAAGAATGGCTTGACATGATTCATGCCTACCTTCTCATAAACTCAGATATTTATAAAACTGACAACTGAAAGATCACCTTCACCCTTTCACACATGATTCTCAGATTCATCAAAAACTCTCACAAAGAAGGCTGTAGCTAAAAAGATGTTTGGTGGATGAAATAACTTTTTGCCTAAGTTCAAAAAGTCATTTGTTAGGGAAGATGAAGCTACTGATGCTCTAGCATGTGTCATCTGCCCACATGACCAAAGATAGAAAGGAACACTGGAATCCCAGCATAATTGATTTTAATGCAGAGTTCCAAGCCTATGCTGTGAGGATCTTAGCCACTGATATTATTCTGATCTCATTCTACAAACTTGCCATTGCTCTCCACCATTTCTTTCAAATTCTCTCTATGAAGGAAGTCCCTAAAATCATCAACAGGTAGTACACCCACACAATTTCTTTTAAGAAACAATGGGAAAGAGCAACCCCCATCATTGAAGCAAGCAAGAGTAGGACTAATCCATCCTTTGCATACCAGACCCTCCTATCTTCAAAACCATCCTGTAAACCTGATACAATAGACATTGATGCTGTCTCCACCTGCATACAGAAACTTACTGCAAAGGAAAGAGAACTCTGCAGAAAGAAAGCCTGGACATATGTTTAACCAATGCCCCAGCTATTATGGCTGACCTAAGCAAGGGCAGGCATAGAACTGTTGGAGCTATGGGCTTAACCATGGATGAGAATGATAGAGCTCGATGATTGCAAGATGTCTACAAGGAACCTACCTACTAGCAAAGTTTGGCGACAAAGGGTGCTACCAAACTAATGGTGGCCAAGGGTACCACTGAGTTAATGGTGGATGAGGAGTCTGCCTACTATTGAGGACAGATGATGAGAGCTTCTCTTTGAAGGGTGGTGACAAGAAGACCTCTTAGATGAGGTTGACAATGGAGACTTCCCACTTAAGGGTGGATCAGAGTGTTGAGGAGCAAGGGATTATTAAGGCTACCATTGGGCCTGTATCATGGAGTGAGAACACTGATGTATTCCTGCAATGATAGATGTACAAGGTAGAAAACAGTAAGACTAGACTGAGGAGCATATGTGTGACAACGTGGGTTTATACATATATGTAAAGGGGTTCAGGGCAGGCATGGAACATAAAGGAATATGATGGAAGGAATCACTGATGAAGCAAGTGATGGAATCGCATAGGATGCAATGGAAACAGACAATGAGTCAAGGTATCATAGTCAGCAATGAAAAGAAATAAATGTTCAAGTTGGGACTTATACCCATGCATATATAAGCGATAAGTTTGAGGAAAAAGCATAGTCTGAGGTAAATTGTAACACCACCTGTGACATCCGGAAATTTTTTATCAAGAAGATGACAAAAAAGGACCCTGAGGACCTTTCCATGTTGGAAGAATGACCACATTTTACTTCAAGTATTTTTAGAATGGTGGCCTGCCTCAATGTTTGCAACCTTGACATGTTGATGAATAAAAAAGCCAAGATGTCTTTCTCAACCATGCTATTTATCAACATTGCAGGAATCACCAAAAAAGTCCTGTTCTATGTTATGGATTGTGGGTGACAAAACATCATCCTTGGATTACCATTGCTTAAGGTGGTCAACCCCCACATTGATTAGACCAAGTAGACTTGCACTATCTCTGAAATTCTGGATGGGTTGAAGGACTTGTACCTGTCACATGTCACCAACTTCAATCAGTACAACTCCCACTATTCAACTTCTGCCCCTAAGGAAATCATGGTTCACCATGTCCATAACAAACTTCTTTTTTATCACCTCAAACAAGAAAAAGAATCAGAACACCTCTCCACAGCAAGAAACTTTGTTGACCTTCATCAAATTGCTCACTTTGGCACTCACTTCACCTCCCTCAGAACCACCAAAATTGCAGCAGCTTCTGACAACGCTAAGCTCAAGACCATTCTTTCCCCCAAATACACTGAATTTACAGAAGTCTTCATTCTAATCATGTCCTCCCATCGCAATTCTATAATGAAATTCACCTCAATGATTCTTTTGTTTTCAAAGTGGGAAAATCCACACCTTGTCCCTGGAGGAAAGAGAGACCACCAAAGCCTTCATCCAGGAAACCTTGACATTTGCCCCGAAAATCCCCCCCAAGCATTTTCCTTCATCTTTGTTAAGAAATTTTTACCCCTGCCAAAACTACTGCTTCTCCTACTTCCTCTGATCTCAGAAACTTGTCAATAAACTCAAGAATACCAGGGTCTTCATAAAGTTCAATGTTATACAGGGGCTCAAAAAAGTGTTAATGTTAGTGCTTATTGACAAGATTGATTAATTTCCAGATATTGCAAAAAAAAAAAAGGTTAAGTACTTGCAGAATTGAAGACAGTACTTACTCTGGGAATTCTAACCCCACTTGGATGATGTAATTTGGTTGACATGCCACTGAGGTATAGCTATTTAAAATGACATGTCATTAACAGAATTATTTGAGCATCATGTTGTCATTCACTATTTAGTAAATGACATAAGAATTTAACAGGTTCTAATAAATGCTGTACATGGGTCCTGGATACTTATGGAAATTACATAATTCTGAGATATATAAATGGGATATATCCCACTCAGCAATTCATCATCATCATAAAATCAATTTCTGCCTCTATAAAAACTGATGTGCTGTCTGATTCTGGCCTTTCTATTCATCAGATCTCCTTTCAAAATGGTCTAAGGAAGTCCACTGTGGGTGGATTCATCCAGGAATGCCTTCAGAAAAAGAAAACACCCAAATAGAATGTCCTTTCAAGCCTTCTTTCACTGATAGAAGCAGAATTGTTTCTAGCATTACTACTGAAAATGCTGAAAATGCCATTCAAGCTGTTCATCTTATCAATTCTGCCCATTTCTCTCCTCTTCGTTCTCAAACTGTATGAAATGTGCTCAAGTCTGCTTATCTAAAGGTCACAGTCAGAATGAAAAAGCTTTTCTTATCTGTCAAATATGGAAAACAGGGGCCAGCCTTTGCTTTGAAGCACTAAATCTGGAATGTGGAGGACTAGACTAGAGTCATTTCATCAGATAAGGCCAGAATTAATAAGATTGGGTCAGATGAAAGAATGTATGTGTGGAAAGTGGCAGGAGAAACTTTGCAGGACAGAAATATTCAAGAAACAGTAAAGTTTAAAGGAGGTTTTGCAATGGTTTGGAAATGTATGGGTTGTAATGGTGTTGGGAATTTGGCAGATGTGGAGGGTAAGATGAATTCTGAGTGATGTGTCTTCATTTTAAAGGATAATCTACTTCCAAGCATGGAAAACTCTGAAATTGCTGAGAAGAACATTGTCTTTCACCTGGATAATGACCCAAAACACTCCTTCAAAAGGGCTCAGTCTTGCCAAGACTGTTCTCTACCATCCTGACATCACCTGCCCCTTTATCATCATAACAGATGCCTTGAAACATGCCAATGGAGTGATCCTTCCTCAAACTGGTAACAATGGAGAGTGGCACCCTTGCTCCTACCTCTGTCAGTTGTTCTCCTCTGCTGAGAGAAACTATAACATCTATGATCAACTCCTCACAATCATCCACACCCTGAAAGCCTGGAAACACTATCATTTAGACTTCCCTTTCCTGGTTCAAACCTTCATTGATCACAAGAACCTGATGTACTTCTGTCAACTTCAGAATTTGAATCACCAGCAAGCCTTCTGGCTCCTTGACCTTGCAGACTTTGATCTGAAAATGGTCCATGTTTCCAGCTCCTAACTTGCTACTCCCAATGCCCTGTCCCACTTATTTGATCTTATAATTGATGAAGAAGACAACACACAAACTACCCTTCTTTCAAATTCCCTTTTCATCAGTCTCATTGGCTCTCTCCTTGCTGGGAAGTTCACCTTGTTCTACACCTCTGACTCCCTCATACTCAAAGTCCTTCAAGCATTGCAGGGTGAAGCACCTCCTGCATTCTGCTCCTGCCTCTTCAATTGGTTCTGCTCTGATAAAGTCTTGTCCTACAAAGGATGAATGTATGTTCTCTCAACAGATGACCTCTGGCATGATATCCTCATTTGTTTCCATGATCGTGACACTTCCAAACATTCTGGATATTTAAATACTTGACAACTTGTCTTCACTGAATTTTGGACTAGCCCAGTTTGTCCAGAAATACATTAAAGACTGCACTTTTTGCCAACAAAATAATGGAAACACTCATCTTATAACACCCCCACTCACCCTGATTAAATCCTCCTGTATCCATCTGTTTCAACAGATCTCTTGTGATCTCATTACAGATCTTTTCTCTTCCTTTGGCTTTGATTCTCTATTGGTTCTGGTTGTCCATGGAATTAATAAGGGAGTAATTCTTTTTCCCCATAAAGAAATCCACCACCACTGAGGACATGGAAACCCTTTTTTTCTATGAAGTGTTTCTTTGTTTTGGTCTTTACAACAAAATCATCTTCAATCAAGGCCTTCAATTTTCCTCATTATTTGCTAAAGAGTTAGGTCACCTTTTAAACTACAACCTATCCTTGTCCACCACCTATCACCCTCAATTTGATGGAAGAATGAAACATGTTAACCAAGAAGTTGAAACATGCCTTTGAATCCTCTGTGGCACAAATTCTGTTTCCTGGGCAGACCAGATTACCCAAGCTAAATTTGCACACAATCACCAACCCCACTCTGTCACTGGCAAATTTCCATTTTATCTCATTATGAGCTATGAACCCCATGCCCTATCCATGATCCTCCCTGATTCAAACCTCCCCATCATAGATCTCTGATTAAAATCCTTCTCTGCAATGAAGGATGAAGCCCTTGTGGCCCTGAACTTACATATCAAGTCATGGTGCACCAAACAAATAACCTTTCACCCTATTCTTCAAAAGAGATAAAGTTTGGCTAAAAGCTGAAAGCCTTCACTGGATCACCCCCAACCTTAAATTTGTGCTAAAACACAAAGGTCCATTTATGATAACAAAATTATTATCCCCAATTACTTATATATCAACTCCAACTCCAACTGGCATGGAAGATCCACCCAAAAACACGGTTTAGGGTGAAAACCTTCCAAAATCACCACCAGACCTTGTAGAGTAAAAGAAAGAGTATTAAATTGAGAAAATTTTACATCACTGTGATATGCCCTCATACTGCATGTTCCTGATTCAATTGAAAGGATATTCAGCCAAAGAAGACTTCTGGATTCCAGAATGAAAATTAAAAAAATTCAAAGTCCATTCAAGATATATATAAAAAACATCACCTCACCATCTTTTCTTCTCATTCTTCCTCAAAACAAAAACTGGCCCCTCAAAAATAAAGTCATGTCTTCATTTCCCTTCTGCTCTGTTTTCTTCACTCTCATAGATACCATCTCTTCTTCTTCACCTCTTGCTTCAGCTACTCTATAATCTCATCCATCATAGCCACACCTAACTGAATCACCACCACATTGCCTAATGAGGAACTCATCCAAGTCATCTCTGATGCCAATGTGCCCACCTGGCATTATTTTCATTTTGGAAATGCCATAACTACCCCAGTTCCTGCTACCATAATGTCCACTTTCATGGCCACTCACCCTCATCCTTGTTGGAGAACAGCTCAATTCTAGTACATACTCAGTCACCATGCTCCCTGCTTACCATATTAGGATAGTGGCGCCATGTTCTCACTTGTGCACAGACACTCCCACTTCCTCCAGTCTTGTACCACGTCGACTGGAGGTAAGCCCCTATGTTACGCTTGTTACAGTACTTTACTCACCTACCTTAGTCCTTATGGACTCATGTTTCAGCATGACAATCTTCAACAGGTTATGAGCCCTGCATTGCACAGATAAGCAAATCGAGACGTCCCCAACCAGCTAGCCATCACCATATACCCAACATGTCACGAAATTCACCATGCAGGCACACTGGGAGAATCCCACTCAGCACAGTTGGACAACTACGCATAGCTGTATTCACGCCAACCAACACATCCAGCACTTCGCTGCGACATGAGCCCACTGACAGCTCCATCACTCCACACCTGGCACCCATAACTGCAATGTGCACACCATCTCGGTCCCCAGACCATTCACAACCATCTCACAGACCCTCACCACACACACTCAGCATCCTCAATGAACACGAGTCAGATGAGGACGAAGTCCACTTCACACTGAAGAAGTCCATTGACCCTGCCAAGTTCTCCCACCTATTCTGTCTCAAACTGTGACTCACAGGCTTGAACTATGCTACATGGGTATCACTCATCCAATGTGAACTCCAAACCATCTCACTACACACCTACCTCAATGAAGAGTACCACCCGCCTCCTATCACAATGAACTGGAACCAATCCATCCACTGGCATAATGCAAATGTCTTCATCTCATCAGTCCTCACTGCAGCTATGACAGAAGAGGTACAGACACAGGTTGGCCACTTTGACACAGCTGCCAAGATATGGTCTGAAGCATGTCACCTCTATGCTGGCACTACAATAACAGACTGGACACTCACCGTCACCTATCTCATCACCACCCACTGTACAACTCCTAGGAACTCTGAAGTGGAACTCCTAAGCTAATGAAAAGGGTGTGAGTGTAGGTCTCGACCCAGGGGATTGCAAAGAGAGAAAGAAAGTGGGTGAGGGCAATAGGAATGGCTCACTGATGTCCTGAGAGAGCTGGAAAATAAGAGTCTGATTCCTCCCCGTTTGGTAGGGCTAAGGAATCAACTATGGAGTTGTCAGGAGTTGTCAGGAGTTGCAGGACTTGACTGGACTTGAAGGGAAATGAGGGAAATTGACTTCAGAGACTTAGAACTGATGGTAGATGGTGGTAATTCACTTTTTGAACTAAGTTCTATGTACAAACTTTTGAGTCTGGGTATTCCCAAGACTGTGAATGAAAAGGAAAGATGAAGGAACAAATGTAGATACTAAATAGAGTAATATCCCGATTGGGAAACACAACTCTGACTCATGGATGACTCGTCCGGAGTGTGAGAACAAAGGTCCGGTCCTCTGGAGGTCAGAGTTCTGACTCAGGAAGATGACCTGTGACTGTTAAGTCTCAGAGGAGTGGTGGAGGACTTCAGAGTATCTCGGAGGATGGATGAATACTCGAAGGAAGTAGGAATCTCACTGTAGGGAGCTTGAGTCTTCTACAGCATCTCACTTTCTCTTATGATACTAAATAAACAAAAAAGCCAACAGAAAAACAAAAAAAAAACATTATAACAACAAAAACAATGCACTCCTACAATAGATTCCGAATACTGCCTCCTCTCTTATGCAAAGTCCCCCTTGTCTCTCGAACTGTACTTACTTATATTTCTCTTCTTTCAATGCAGACACTTGAAAAGCACACTTTCTTTTTCTACTGATCCAACATCAATCCAGTACCAAATACTAGGCATCCAGTTCCATACAGAAAGGCATAGATGCAGAAGCTGACTGATGAAGACAAGTCAAGCGGATGCTCACAACCCAGTGTTACTCCTGTCTTGAACCTCTTTCTTTTTCTTTACTTACCTTGTTGTTTCTTTTACTTAGAGACTGGTCAGATCACACGAACAGACATGGACACGGGCACATGCATTGGGACTTGTATATGACACAGGACAGAGATGGAGAGAAAAACTATCTACTGGGACCCAATCTATCCCATTGGATCCACCCTAGATCCTTCTGCCAGCTGCCTATCTTGGCTGCCATCTCTGCCACTACCACCTCCACCTCCTTAATCTGAGCTTGCATGCTAAGAAGCTGCACCTCCAGGTGCTTAGCCTCGTAGGTGAGGCATTCCTTTGTGCTGGCATGGCCCAGCTTGGTTGTGAGCCACTTCCTAGCTGCCAGTAATAAGGGGGCCAGCTTCTCCTCTTTGTCATTATCATCATTGCCATCGTTTGCAACTGGGACGGGATCTGGGTGTGTCTTCTGCCACTTGGGGCATGCTACCAGATGTGTTAGTTGCTATCCAACTCGAGGAACTTGCACTTACTGGGTGCGGGTGCTTTGCCCTTCCCCTTATGCACCTCTTCCTCCTTCTTTGGCCACTGCCCTTGCGACTTCTCACACTTCACCTTTTGTTTCTTGCAACATTGCACATCTGCCCTTCTGGTCCAGCACAGACTGCCTTCATCCTCACGCACACGGTACATGGCGTTGCATGCTGGATCTCCCATGCTTTGTCCACCTTCTTTGATGACCCTGCCTTGTCCTTGTCATTCTCATCCTTGTTGTCAGCCCTGGGTGACTGCTTGCACTATGGACAGGTCAGTTTGTCTTTCATCTCGATGGGTCCGCTACTCACATTCTGCCATGGTACCTCAACCATGGCCACTGCCTCTGCTCTCTGCTTCTGCTTCATGGCCGCTGCTTCTACCACTGCCACCACTGCCTCTGCTACCACTGCTTTTTCACCCGCCTTCTTCACTGCAGCTGCCTGTTCTGCTTCCACCTGCTCTCGCTCCACTGTGGCCTCCACCTTTCACCACTCGACAAGCAGGCTGGCTTCTTGTATGGCTGTGACCATGCATGAATCGATGTAGGGCTCGGCCCCAACTTCTTTTGCCTTGCACAGGCAGTCTTGAAGATGGAGCTGTGGGAGTGGTCAGCGAAATGAATGAAACATAGAGGTGTTCCATCACCCACATCCCTTGCTCTTCCCGCAAGGACTTGTTGTTGTCCAGTGACATCTTGAAGATGTTGCACATCCACTCATGGGCACTACTGAGTGCCTTGACGGCAGTAGTGTGTGTGCTGTCCTCTTCAGGGACATGGTGTAAGAAGCCGTAGCTCCTTAGGTTCATATCTGGTCTATCCATGTCTGGTTGACTTTTCCTAGGTCGTCTACAGTCTCTCTCAAGCATGCATTCAAGCTGTGTACCATCCGTGTCCTATCCGTCATTGATCCGGTCCCGGTCCACCCTCTATCATATGTATCCAGCCCACCTGGATCTGGTTTCCTCTCTTTTCTTTGAAGTACTTACCATTCCCCACCCGTTCATATAACTGGATGTGGTGCAGCAGTGGTCATATTCCTTTTTTTTATTGTCAGTGATCTGTCCCCGCTGATAACGGGATGATGGACACTATCTTTAATTACGGGTACTTATTTCATGGCTAGACTAGCTGTCTGTCAAAAGTCAAGGGGAATGCCCTGACTATAAAATTTGTACCCTCCAAAATTGTGAACACCTTTTTCGACTCATCAGATCCTGTCTGAACTTCTGCGACGTTCTCCCTCATCACTGTCCTCATCGTCCTCATTGCCCTCCTTGTGCTCAGTCCTCATCCTTGACCAGATACTTTTGATCCGGTGAACGCTCACTACCGGATACACGCTGGATCCCTTTTAAACTCACAGGGAACGCCTGATCCTGTCCCCTTCTCACCTTACAACCTTTAGGAATCCTTTAGAGATGAGTACCACTCATACCCTTCTTTACCTTTTGTCTACCTCAGACTAGTCCGGTGGTTGGCATCTCACCCATTTTATTTGTCTTTCAATGGCTGAGGGCAAGGATGTCATCGAGGGATGGTGCTGTGAACATGGTGGTGATGAAGAGGAGAGTGTTGTGGTAAGTCATGTCTGAGCCCGACACGACTTGACTATTGTTCAGACTCCACTCCTCATGGTCACATGACTGACTGGGGACACTCAGTTGCAAAGTTCCCCTCAGATGTAAGGAGCCATAGCTCCTTAGGTTCATATCTGGTCTATCCACGTCCAGTTGACTTTTCCTAGGTCGTCTACAGTCTCTCTCAAGCATGCATTCAAGCCATGTACCATCTGTGTCCTATCCATTGTCGATCTGGTCCTGGTTCACCCTCTATCATATGTATCCAGTCCATCTGGACCTGGTTTCCTCTCTTTTCTTTGAAGTACTTACCATTTCCCACCCGTTCATATAACCAGATGTGGTGTGGTGGTGGTCATATTCCTTTTTTTGGTTGTCGGTGATCTGTCCCTGCTGATAATGGGATGATGGACACTATCTTTAATTACGGATACTTTATGTCACGGCTAGACTAGCTGTCAGTCAAAAGTCAAGGGAAATGCCCTGACTATAAAATTTGTACCCTCCAAAATTGTGAACACCTTTTTGGACTCATTACATCCTGTCTGACTTCTGTGAGACATTTCCCCTCATTGCTGTCCTCATTATCCTCGTCATCCTCCTTGCATTCAGTCCTCATCCTTGACCAGGTACTTTCGATTCAGTAAATGCTCACTACAAGATACACACCGGATCACCACTGGATACTCACCGGATCCCTCTCAAACTCACAGGGAATGCCTGATCCTGTCCCCTTCTTGCCTTACAACCTTTAGGAATCTCTTAGGGATGAGTACTACTCAGACCCTTCTTTACTTATTGTCTACCTTGGACTAGTCTGGTGGTTGGCATCTCACCCATTTTATCAGTCTTTCACCATGCTCCGGGTTTGGTTGGGTTTTTGCCTTTTTCATGTTTCCTTTACTGTACTTTGTTCGGATATGCCAGGATTAGACTTTTGTATCTAGGAATTAGTTCCTAGACAGTGTGCAATCCACCACCATTACTCCTAAGCCTTTA
>JBBPTO010001798.1:0-13517 GCA_038094155.1 Pulveroboletus cf. aberrans
GCTTTGAAGAGGCCGCAAGGTGACAAGGGGCTGGCAGGAGTGTAGTGGGTTGGCAGAACAGCGTCGGAAACGTGCACAATGAAGGGATGTTGAATGACCTAGACTGCTATACATCTCCAGACAGGAAACTAGCAGGTTAGCAATACAAAGAAAGAAAATGAAGGGATGATAGGTCTGTCCCAGGAGGAATTCATAGGGTAGAGCTTCACAGAAGAGAACCACAGAACTTACAGGTGGCGAAATGGATGATGATCAGGAAGAGCTCCTATGCTTCAGACATGGCTGACAAGCATAGGACTTGATTCTTCACAGATCAGGAGAGAGAGATGAAGAGATGATCACAGACATGGCTGGATCACTGACAATGATGAAGAACTGAACTTGAGATGGATGAAAGATAGATGGCAGATAGATAGATGATATTGTGCTCCATGTGAAACACAACTTTTATAGTCTGGGCACACCCAAGACTCTAAATACATGTAAAGTGCATGACCGGATTGAAAACTGGGTCGTTGGATCAATGTATCTGGTGACTGGGTCGACAGAACTGGATTGACCAGATGTACAAATGAAAGTGTCCAGTGTAGTGAAATGAAGGTCTGACTTACCAACGGGTAATGGACGAGGATAGATCAGATTGGATATGAGAACTGGATTGTGCAGGATATGCTGGATATGCCAGATACAAGAACAGCGAACTACCGTTCTCTACAATGATGTGTGCCAAAAGCCTGTGGATTGACAGAACAGTGTTGAGAGAGCATAAGAGAAATGCGCCCAGCACTCCATGATCAGCATAGATGTGAACATGAACAGTTTCAGATCAATAACAGCCTGAAGTAATTCACATGCATCATGGAGGGGGGGGGATCAGTGGGAAACCCAAACTTCATTTTTTTGCTTATCTTTTGTCGGATGCACCTCAGAAATGGGGAAAGGAACAACTTTTATTAGGACAATATGGTGGTCCAAGTAGTGGTTCACTCAGAACAAATCAGATTTGTTGCAGAGGGTGGTGATTTCAGGAAGTCATCTACATTTCATGTTTTCACCAATCTTTCATTGGATGCACCTCAGGGATGATGAAAAGAACAACTTTTATTATGATGATTCGACAGCCTGGGCAGCTGTTCACTCAGAACAAATTGAAAGTTATAGTGCTGGTCATGACTGCAAGTGATCACTTTTGTTGCGAAATTCCCAGGACCTCAACATTTTCGCAAACAGCAATAATGTAGCTATGATCATATGGAAGCATGCAACAGCCTTGTACATGCCTGATGTGCAAGGCTGTGGAAGAATGGAAGATCATATATGAATAGGTCTAAGGGTATAGTAAAGGGTATGGGTCATGGGTAATGCATAGAATGGTCTAGGAGAGTCTAGAATGCATATGATGTCATACCTTATGCATGGGTAGAGTTGTGGGGTCATGCATAGAGTTTGTGTGTCATAGAGTCTAGGTTTGCATGTAGAGTTTCTAGAGTAATTGTACTGCATGGAAGTGATGTAGGGTGTTCATATATCATATATTAGATGATTGTAACAGTGCTTCTGTTAAACTTATACAGAGAGGGGGGTAAGTACAATTTCAGAGTAACTCTGAAAGGGATGAAGTTGCAAAGGGATAAATAAGACTTGGATTTCCCATATATGGTGTGTTCTTACTCAAGTTGAGTCATCTTAAATTTATGGAGAGAGATAGAGGAGAGGTTAGAGATTGGAGATTGGAGATCAGAGTTGAGTCTTCAAAACTGTCATATCTGTGACAACTCCAGTCCCTCCAGAACCAACTCTGCTTATATCTCTGGTGATACCTCACCAATTATGCACCCTCATCTCCTTAGACCTCAGTATATATGTATGATATGTCATACTCTTGTTCCTTATTTAGTTAGTTCTTATGCTCTGTACCTTTCTCTGATCCTGTGCAACACAGCTCCAGTGAACTGTGCATATGGTGCACTACTCTGGTTATTTTTCCTCTGAACTCTGTCTTACCAATCATATGTACATACTTACTCATCCATCTCCTCTGTAGTATATATATTGTATGAACCCTCTGTAATGACTTCAGTCATGATATTGAATAGACTAGACATACTTTGATATCAAGCTTGATGCCAGACTCCCATTGTAGCCCAATGGTAATTGTCCCTCTCCTCTGAGTCATTTCAACTCAACTTCACACCTCTGACCCTCCACAAATATAGGATCACAACACTGAGACTTGGGCAGTGGCACACCACATAAGTTAAAGCTGAGGTTCTACTGATAGCTCCGATGTTCTGGAGTTATACTGGAGTTTGCCCACATGACCCTAACAAAGAGGATTTAGAGGAATTAAGTCAATATTTGAACTGAGGTATGTACAGAGTGGAAGTACAGTATATATGTATACTATGGAGGAGCATCGGATTTGTAATGGAGTTGTAATGGATCAGTAAGAGACAGAGGTTGGGAATCTATTACAATCATCCCCTTTTTCCTTTTAGTCACATGTTCCTACATATGCATGGATATAAGTTCCAATCTGGATGTTCATTTCATTTCATTGCTGACTACAATGCCATGACTCCCATTTTCATGTCATTTCATGTGATTCCACTTGTTCCATCAGTGACTCCTTCCTTATCTTCTCTGAACTTATTTTATGCCTATACATATATATCATACTTGTCTCAACATGCATGTACTTCCCAAGCTAGACCTTCTCTTCATGTACCTCAATACACTTGGGTCTTTGTTCCACACATCTTCCATTGACCTTAGTTCTTTACTGGGAAATCCTTGACTTTCTGAGACTCTGTAGCACTCTTGAGGCTATGCTGTTCAGTGAACTCCCTTGTTCCTTGGTGATATTATATTGCTGAGTCCTCAGTTCTCTTTGAAATTCAATCATTGAGACAGAGCAAGAAGAACACCTTGTTCATCTCAAACTATTGTATCTTCATCCTCATGGAATGGCCTGCCCTGTTCCTTTTGAACCCTTGACTCTGGACCTGCATTAGGGGCTGTGCTTGACCTCTACCTGACACAAGCATAACAGAATCTATGAATCAAAGTTGCACACTAGTGAACTATGAACCAGTGTTAAGAAAGCAGAATGGTGAAAGAACAGATTCAAGACTAGTACTAATAGAGAATGATAGAAAAATATGTAAGAGAAACATAAGCAGATAAGGTCTGATGGTAATACAAAGTGTAGTAACAGAGAAACAAACTGGAGATGTTATGGAGGTGATGACTGGAGGTGCAGAGTTGGAATTGTGTGATTTTGGGATATGACAGTATTCTTCTCTTCAGCCTGAATCCCTGAAGGCCATTGGGAATAATATGGAGTTGGTCAATGGCTGAGTCTGACTGTTCATATAAAATCTTTAGCAGAGTTCAATCCTGGCTTCACCATCAACTACTATCATGTTCAGTACTGAAGACCTCAAGTCCTGGCCTGACATGCACCTCATGGAGTGTGAGGATGATGATGATGCCTTGTGGGAGGTGAAGGCTGCAAAGCAGAGGAGGCAGATAAAAGTAAAGAAGAAAAGAAGGCATGAAGAAGGGTGAAGAAGGAGGCATGACAGAAAGCAGCAGAGGAGGCCACTTGGAGGCACTGAGGAGAAGGCCAAGAGGGTGGTGAGTATGATACAAACAGCACATGGGTTGGCTAACAGTGGGCAGACAGCAGGTGTGGGTAAAGCAGAGCTCTGGAAAGGGGAAGGAGTGGGCAACTGTGCTCACAAACTGCCATTGGTGTGAGGACCATGGTTTCAAGTGTGAGCTTGGGGTTGGAAAGTCATTAGTGTGCATGGTATGCCAAGATACCAAATTGAAGTGCAAGAGGCCAGAGAAGGAGAAGATGGAGTAAAAGAGATGGAGAAAGGCAGAGAAACCATGCGAGAAGCAGCAGCCTGGTGAAGTGATGGTGAAGGCAGGACAGTCATTAGCAGAGGGAACTGGAGTGACCACAGAGGTGATCACAAAGCTCCAATGGTGTGTCAAGATGCTATGCTAGCACATTGATGAACAGAACCAACCGTTGAAGAGGTTGGTGGAGTTGAAAGCAGAGGAGGTGTACAGAGTTGTGTAGGATAAGGAGAAGTCAGAGTTGGAGTGGAATGTGAGGAAGAAGTTGGTGAAGTTGGTGGGGGAAGAGGATGAGGTAGAGAAATTGGAAGTTGAGAAGGTAGTTTGCCTGGCTGCCTCTATGATGCAAAATGTAAATGGGTGGATGTCAGAGTCAAGTGAAGTGAGGTCTGGGTTTGTTAGGATAGCAGAGATGATATTCTTCAACAAGTTTGGAGGCATGTCTAAGCTCTGTGATTGTGTCTTCTATGATTTATCTTAGAATCAAGGATTTCAGCAATCTTAAACACCAGTTCTCCATCAACTTCTATTGGTGGTGGAGGCTACACTCTGTTAGGGATGATAGGAGGGCTCTAGTTGGAAAACATGAAACACTGGATGGATGAACTTCAACAACTCCAGAAGATGGAGCATGAAGGAGTGACTGCCAGCCTTGGTGATGATTGTGTAGGGTCCCAAGTTCTTTTCTGATAGCTTATTGAAGGGGTGTATGGAACAGAAGAATTTGGCCTTAATAAAAACCTGGTCACTGACTTTGAAGTCTGGTGCCAGAGTTCACTTGACATCTGTGGATCCTTGATAGCATATTTGAGTGGAGGCTATTTCTTCTTGAAGGAATTTATAGAGGGAGTCAAGGTTGATGGAGCACTCTTGTGCTTGAGCAGAGGTGAGGTTATGCTCTAGATGTATGAAGATATTCAGATGACAACCCTTGTTGGTGAAGAACAGTGAGACACCTGTAGTCACATTTAGAGTGTTGTTGTGTGTGAATTCCACTAGGGGCAGGAGTTCAGACCAGTTGTCTTGCTGGTAATTCCAGTAGATCTGAAGGTACTGTTCAAGTGTTTGATTCGTGTATTCTGTCTGACCATTGCCTTCTGAATGATGACCGAAGGTGAAATAAAGGTGGATGTCAAGGGCTTTACAATGTGATAAAAGAAGTGAGAGATGAGCTTCAATCCTCAATTGAAGGTGATGTGGGAGGGAACTCTGTGTTTGGAGAAGACATGTAGAAGAAATAGTTTTGCCAACTTCAGAAAGTTGACCTTGCCGTCTGTTGGGATAAATATACATTGTTTTGAGAGATGATAAGAATGGTGGTGTGTCTGGAGGATGAATGGAGTTATTCTATGAAGTTGATGTAGATGAAGTTTCATGGCTTTTTGAAAATGGGGAGTTGTTTAAGGAGCCCATAGAGCTTATATCTAGAGACCTTGTCCCTGGCACATGGAGGACAGGAGGAGATGTACTTCTTGATGAAGGTCCAAATTTCAGGTCAGGTATATTCATGGTGAATGAGTTCTAATGTTTGATTCTGTCTGAAGTGGTTAGAGATTAAATGATCATGCATGTAACAAAAGACATGGAGACAGAGGTCCTTATTAGCAGGAGTGTAGATGTGGTTGTCTAGATGTAGAAAATCATTGGAGTCAATGGACCAGTGAAGTCTGGATGCAGACAGATGAACATAGGCAACAGGGTTGGAGGGTAGTGTGGAGACGATATTGTTGTGAAGGGTTTCTATATCAAAGGAGATGCCCGCATGGAGGATGGGTGCAGTAAGGATGCTAGCACAGAGTGAGGCAGTGAGTTGCTCTTGGATGAAGACAGGGTGGAAGTTGTGAGGATTGATCTAGATGTAGTCACTATCTCCCTTTTGGAGATATATGTTCTATTGTCTAGTCAAAGTGTCAGGCTTAGCTCTGAGATGTCCAGGGTAAATATGAATGACCATGTTAAACTGAGAGACTTGAATAAATCCTGACCAATGGGCTTGACAGCAGATCAGGAGTTTGGACATAGAGAAGTATTTCAAGTTCTTGTGGTCAGTGACAACATTGACTGGGAATTCAGAACCCTTGAGGTAATGATGCCAAGTTTTGAATACTTCATGGATAGTGAGGAGCTCTTTATTGTGTGTGTCATAGTTGAGCTCAGAAGTGGAGAGAGTGCAGGAGTAGAAAGCTACTGGCTGGACTTTATTATCTGGATATCAGAGGAATTGGTTTCAATAATTAGGAGAGTGTTGGGAATTCAATGGGTAGGGATCAGAGTGGAGGTGAAGGCTTCTTTCAGGTGCCAGAAAGCAGAGAGACAGGAGTCATCAAAACTCCAGGGAATACTCTTGTGAGTCAAGTGAGTTAAAGAAATGATGATGGCAGAGTAGTCATGGATGAAATACCAGTAGAAATTAGCAAATCCAAGGAATGATTGAATATCCTTGACTTTACAAGGCTTGGGCCAGTCTTGAATGGCTTTCACTTTCTTTGAAAACATGGTTAGTCCAGTTGAAGACAGCTAGTAGCTGAGGTACATACTTGGTAGAGTTGGTGTGAAACTTGCATTTTTCTGGTTTGATGTAGAGGTCATATTTGTGGAGTGGTTGGAGGACCTCTTAGACATGCTCTTTGTGTGAAGCATGATCTGAAGAGAAAATGAGGATGTTGTCCGGGTAGACTATTATGCAAACATCAAGCAAATCAGCAAAGATTGTGTTGATAAACTGTGAGAAAGTCATTAGAGCATTTGTGAGGCTAAACAGCATTACAAGCCACTCATGGGAGCCATAGCACATGTGGAATGAGGTCTTCCACTTGTTGCCCTTGGCAATGTGGACCAGATGATAGGCCTGTCAGAGGTTGAGTTTTGTATAGATCTTGGCACAGCTTGGAGAATCCAGGAGATCAGAGATGCAGGGAAGTGGGTAGCAGTCTTTCTTTGTGATCTTGTTGAGTCCTTGAAAGTTGATGCAAAGATAAAGTGAACCATCCTTCTTGCAGACAAAGAGAACTGGAGCAGTGTGAGTGGAGAATAAAGGGCAAATGAAGCCCATGGAAAGATATGCATTGATGAATGCACAGAGAAACTCAAGTTCAAAGGGAGAAAGGAAGTAGGTGGTGCTAACCAGAGGGAAGGAACCTTCTTTCAAGTGGATCTTCAAATCATGTTCATGATGAAGAGCAAGCCTGGAGGCCTTGCTCTTGCTAAAAATGTCTGTGAAGTTGTGGTACTCCAAAGGAACACCAGAGAAATCACCTGGATAAGGGGCAATGGAGGTGAAGCAGAGATCACTTTCTGAAGGGTGGAGCTGCAGACTGAACTGCATGAAGCCCTCTAAGTGACAAGCAAATGT
The DNA here is from genome assembly GCA_038094155.1 of Pulveroboletus cf. aberrans. Lineage (NCBI taxonomy): Eukaryota > Fungi > Basidiomycota > Agaricomycetes > Boletales > Boletaceae > Pulveroboletus > Pulveroboletus cf. aberrans. The sequence continues at coordinate 7,223 of JBBPTO010001798.1, forward strand.
GAAGGCTAGAGCACTGATAAGTGCAATTGGTGGAGCCTTGCATTCTGAGAAGTGTGGTGTATTGGAGGGGATAGGTTCAGCTTTCAGAGTGGGATCCAGGAGCTGTGGAGGTGAGTTGGGAGTGTTGGCATGGGATGTTCTGGGGAGTAGAATGAGATACTGCTTAAAACCCAGTCAATTAATGGATTGAAGTGGGTGAGCCAGTTATGTCCCAGCCCAAGAAAACAGAATCCATTCGATGGAGTGGCATATCATGTTGTTGGAGTGATATCACTGGTAGGAAAGCAGGTGAAGAGGTTAAGAGGTTGGGTAATGGTATTTTATGGTTTCATCAAAAAAATGGAGCTGAAGCAGAGGAACAGAGTATGGAGAAAGACTGTGTTTATCAACAAAAGAAGTATCTATGAAACACTTTAAGGATCCAAAGTCTATTAGCACAGGGACAGAAGGGATGTCATGTGAGAGTATAGAGATAGAAGGCATAAGGAATCTGGGATTGAAAAGAGTGGACACATTGAGATAAGTCTTCTTAAGTGCACAGGTGGGATCAATACAACCTCCATTCCATGCAGAGCTTCAGAGGTTGTTGTTGAAGCAGTGCCTGTGCTCAGCTATGGTGAGCTTTCTTTTCTTTTCAAGTTTGAAGGATAGGTCTTGTTTTAGAGGAGTGGAGACTTCAGAGATGCTGGAGGTAGTGGCTGTCTTTGCCTTGATCTCCTTGGAGTCCTTGGTGACACCAGAGGTGTGTGTGGAGGATGTGAGGGTTTTGTTGGATAATTTGGAGGGGTTGGTGAATCCTTGATGTAATCTGGCAGACCATTGTAGGAGTGGTGCTGGAGGGCACCTTCTTCATAACCTCAGATTTGCAAGGAAATCTGATTGAACTCAATGATGTACTTTTTAATTTGCTGAGTGTCCTTCATCATCAGGTAATTGTGTTGACGTTCTGCATCTGGGGTCATGTGGGCTGAAATTGGTTTGTTGCTTCGAGATAAACTCTTTATAGTTGTCCATTCAAAGCAGACAGAGCAAGAGATGGCCCATCTGGAGGAGAGCTGATTTGAACCATCCCAGAGCCATACCCTTGAGGTAAGACTGTGAATGTTACTTTGGCACAGTCATTATGGAAAGCCTTAGGGTGGTCTTGGAAGTTTAACTTGCACTGGACCAGGAAGACCCAGCGTTTGTGGGGTTCTGTTTCATCAAACTGGTCTGGTTTCTGGACCTTTGTGCACTGAGAGAAGCTGGAGGAGGAATGAGAAAAGGAGCATTTAAGTCCTCTGATGGCATCTGTGAGACTGAGAAGGGGATTACAGGGAGTGTCCTTATTGTCTGGCTCAGGGATGAAGTCCTGATCTTCATTAGACAGGTCAAGGATGTTGTCTGGAATGTCTTGGTCTTTGTCAGAGGAATTGAAGGGATCTCTAGGTCTGTCTGAGTCTCTGGAGTACTGCCATTATTGGGAGGAGTATGAAAACCTTGGTCTTCATTGTTCTCTGGTAATTCTTTAATATGCACTCCTAGAGTAGGAGAGTGCAGTGGACCTCATTGAGAGGCAGATGGAGTGTGGCAAGCAGAGAAGCTTTAGAACTGATCTATGAGTTTCAGGCCTCAACAGCTGGATTTAAAGGTGTTGAGAATGTTGTATTGTGGAGAGTGGGTGGGATTGGTCATCACATGAGAGCAAGATCTAGTGACATGCATAGACATTGTGACCTCTGAAAAAGTAAAAGTTCAAATATAGTGTCAAAATTATGCAGGAAGGAGGGTGGATACAACTTTAGAGCAACTCTGAAGGGGGCAGAGTTGCAAATGGGCAAATAAGCCTTGGCTTCACTGTATGTGATGCACTCTTACTTGAGTTTGGTGGTCTCAAAGTTATGGAGAGAGATAGAGGAGAGGTTGGAGATTGGAGATTGGAGATTGGAGGTCAGAGTTGAGTTTTCAAGACTCAAGAGAATTTGGAGAAAAGTTAAGTTGATATTTGAACTGGGGTATGTATGGAGTGGGAGTACAGTATATATACTATGGAGGAGCATTTGATTTGTAACAGGGTTGTAATGTATGAGTAAGAGATGGAGATTGGAAATCTATGAACTCAAGCTGCACACCAGTGAACTACACTGATGAACAAAACCATTTCAATGTTGGACACATTTTGATTGTTGAGTGAATGTCTGGAGAACTATTGATTCTAGACTATTCAACCCAGGTACCATTAGAAAGCTCTAATCAAGGGCTTTCAAAACATGTGTACATTAATTATGTAATCCTGGATATATGCTCAAATTAGTTACAGGTACTTATTGGGACAGTTTTGTTGCTGATATCAAGGATATCAGAAATTAGTATGAAGTGTGTTCTTCATTGGATTTGATGATCTCCTTAACCCTCCTGGGAATACTCTCAATCAATTATTGACACTGCTCCACCTCCACCATCTCCCATTCTGCTTGAACTCTTTTTCAAAACTCTATCATTCCTCTGAGTAGCTCTGAATACTCAGCTAGTCTTTTTTAAAAAAAAAAGAAATCATAGATGTTCTATAGGGTTGAGGTCTGGAGAGTAAGCTGGCCATACCATAAGCTTATATTCATGATCAGAAGACCACTCCTCCCCCCCTGCTAGTATGCTTGGGCTTATTAACTTGTTGAAAGATAATGTCATCTGGGGGAAATCCATAATATTGAAGAGTTTGTTGAAACTTATCCTCCAAAATCTGCACATAAATTTCGGTAGCTATCTTACCATCAATCCTGCAAGCCACTTCAACTTCTTCCCAAGCCATGCAACCCCATATCATCAATGGTCCACCTTCAAACTTCACTGATTTTTGCATCAACCTGTCACTCAATCACTTTCCTGCCTTTTTCCATGCCCATCTTTTGCCATTTGACCATGTAACCCACTTCTAGTCTGAAACAGTCCAGTGCTGATGGCTCAAAGCAAGGTCTAATCTTACTTGCTTATGATGCTTAGAGAGAAGAGGACATTTCTTCTTCAACACAGCCTTCATTCCTGCTTTCCTAAGGTGATGATGGATGTTCTGAGAGGGAATAGGATAGTTCTTGATGTTCTAAAGAGTTTGGGTCACTTGAACAGCATGTTGTGTTAGTATAAGAAATGATAAATGGACAGCTGTCAAGATCTGGTCTTCCTCCCAGTCTAATTCTGGTCATAGATTGAAGGTCAAGAGTTATGATTTGCATCTCTATGATGGAATTATATCAGAGAATGTCAGAGATCTGAAGAATTACATTCAGAGAGATGAAGGCTTGGTGCAGGACTTGTGTGTCATGCCTTTGCACTTTTGCAGCCTTCTTGATTGGAGACATTTCAGAGGAAACCAGAGATAGATAGGAGGTAGTCTAAGGTGGTACTCAGGATAAAGTCTCTACATACAGGGTTGGAGTATATACAGGAAAGGTGGAGGTTATATAGATAGGTAAATTGGAGGTTGGAGAAGTCAAAACTAGAGCAGTGCACTGGGTGTGCAGTTTGCCCGAGCTGTGCTGCACAGGATCAGAGAAATCAGAGGAGTGAGACTAAACTAATTTCAGAACAAGGGAAGTAAATAAGGGTATCTAAGATATGTGGAGTTCTGGGGTTGGTGAGAAGTCACTGGAGGAACTGGTGAAGTTGTTCCGGAGGTTGGAGTTGACTTGAATGCACAGGATATGACAATGGCCTCTGGAGGACTTTGGTAGGTAAGAACAATGATTTTCATATATTCTTTGTATGGCAGACTTTCTAAAGCCAGTAGAAGCAGAGATTTGATAAGTGAATTGATCCATTTTCAAGAAAGCAATGATTGATTGATTTAATCAACAGAGAGAGATTTCATGGTGGTGAATGTGAAGAAAAAAGTGATGTTTATGTTTGTTTGTGCCATGTTGAACTTCATATAGATCACGTGATCTAGCGATTATGTAATATACCACTAGAGCGTTCAAATTTTATATCTTCAGAAGTCAGCAACAAAACTGTCCCAATGAGTACCTGTAATTAATTCGATCATATCTTCTGATATATCATAAATTACATAATCAATACATATATGCTTGGAAAGCCCTTGATTAGGGCTTTGTAATGGTATCTGGGTTAAATAGTCTAGGATCAATAGCTCTCCAGATATTCCAACAATCAAAATGTATTCAACATTGAGACAGTTTTGTTGATCAGTGTATGAACTGGTTCTGTGCAAGCACAGCGTGGTGAAAGAACAGATGTGAGACTAGTATTAATAGAGAGATACATAAGATGAATGTAAACAGATAAGGATAAAGTCTGATGGTAATACAAAGTGAAGTACCAGAGAAACAAACTGGAGATGTTACAGAGGTGGTGAATGGAGGTATGGAGTTGGACTTGTGTGATTTTGGGATATGACAACTTTTCTTGGCTCTGTCTGATGAAAATCTGAGACATAATGGTCAACTTCAAGGTGTAAGAAAGGAGGATAGATCAGAGGCCTAATGGTGATGAGATGGGGCAACATGTGAAGGTGACAAAGGTGTAGAGAAAGGAAGATAAGAGATTATATGGGTGAGGACTTGGTGCAGAACTTATTTATTGCATGTACCCTTGCTCAATATTTAGGTTCTCATTTTGGAGACAAGGAGAACATAGTGAAGAAAAGGTAAGAAAGAAGGAAACTTTGTTGAAATCAGATAGTTTTTAGAAAAGTGAGATTTGACATCAATATTTGAACCAAATAATACAGGAGAAGATTATAGTACTTATATACTAGAGAGTTTGATCAGAGTTCAGAATGGAAAATGAAAGAAGCATGTGGGAAGGTACTATAATGTTTAGAGGTTATAGAGTGCCAAAGGACAAGGTACATAGAACTGAGAAATGAAGAATGAAATGGACATGGATCATATATCAATTCATAGGGTTGGAGAATGGAGAGACATAAAAGGAGCATAAGATCCAGACCTGTCATATCCTGGAATTCAACCAAGTCAACTCTGACCTCTGAAATGCAACTCTGCATATTCCTCTGGTGACATCTTATCAATTATGCAACTCTGTTCCTCTGTTCCTCTCTTAAATTTCCTTATGTACATCCTTTGTTCTGTATTTAGTTTAGCTTTACCTCTCTGACACCTCCAATGCTGTGTAGCATGCCTCTGACATATATCTATTCAACTGCTGATACTTTAGTTATCTGACCACCATTACTAATCTGCAGTCTCTATAAAGCATGTATCTGTACATAAATAGCTCAGCCTGAATATTGACTTAGATAGTCCTTTGTTCTTCCTCTGGATTTCCTTCAATGCATCTTTGGCCAATAAAGGCTGTGACAGTGTGAAGACATGACACATAAGTCCTGTGTTAAGCCTTCACCCCTCTGGATACAACCCCTTAGATGTTCAACCATCTCCAGTGTTCCTTTCCCTTTGACCTCTGATCTCTGACCAGAGTTGGAGTGGAGGATGATCTAGTTTTAACAAGATCAATCAGAGTAGGTCTGACAGAAGAAAGGTTCTCAAGTAATGGAGGTCCAGAGGAGAATTGCATGGAGAACATCAAAGAAGAATTGGAGAAGGTAATGTGGGATTGAAGGTAGCATAAAGAGAATTGGAGGTGTTTCAAGGGTATGGATCTAGGTCTAGAAATGGATATGGCATTGCTCAGCTTAATAATATATTGTCACTGAGGTTTGAGAACTCAACAATTAATTGTTGTTAAGACTCAAGGAAGTTACTGAAAAGCATTACCTCATCAGTGCAAAAAAATCTTGGTTAGAGGATTAGTAATCTCAAGAGAAGCAAGACTTGCATGTATTGAGGTGCATGAAGAGGAGGTTTAGCTTGAGAAAGTACAGGGGAAGTCAGTGAAGTATATATATATATATACATATACTGAGCAACAAAACTGTCCCAATGTTGGACATATTTTGATTGTTGAGTGAATATCTGGTGATCTGTTGATTCTAGACTATTAACCCCAGGTACCATTAGAAAGCCCTAATCAAGGGCTATCCATATATATATATTATTATATAATTCCGGATATATCAGAAGATATGATCAAATTAATCACAGGTACTCATTGGGATGGTTTTGTTGCTGATGTCAAGGGTATCAGAAACTAGTATGTAGTGTATCCTCCTTTCATTTTGATGACCTCCTGAATCCTCCTGGGCATACTCTCAATCAATGATTGACACTGATCCACTCCAATCTTCTCCCATTCTGCTTGCACTCTCTCCCAAAACCCTATCATCCCTACAGGTGGCTCTGAATACTCAACTAGCCTTCTTTTGAGAAGCAATCATAGATGT